>JASSUY010006453.1:0-45445 GCA_032466535.1 Forpus xanthops
GGAACCAAAAAAACAAAAAAAAACAAACAAAAAAAAAAAAAACCCCCACCCCCCCCCCCCCCCAATGGAATGTAAACTGGTTACTTAAGCCAAGAATATTTTAGTCCAGTGTTGACACTTTCTGAAGTACAAATCATGTCTTTTGTCTGTTTTGGCTGCAGAAATTGCTTAACCTTTTGTAATCCAGCACACACGGTTTCATTTCATCAGAACAAAATGTTTTAATTATAACCATAAATGCCATAAATGTCATAATTAGTGTTTTACCATAATTACGAACGTGTGTGTTGGTATTTTGTGTTCTGTATTCCACCCTCTTTTGTGTTGGTATTTAGTTGTATACACTGAAAAATACTTTTGTCATCTGCTTTGTGTTAAATAGAGCTAAAGTTTGTGTGGACATAGAAGTCCTGTGAACAGATCGGTTCTCTTCCTCATGCTTTCTAAAACTGATGCTCAGATTCTAAATCATCAGTTCAGCCACCTCTTCCTGTCTTTAATGGGATGATACTGAAATTCCCAAAGCTGCAGAACTTGTGGGAGCACTGTAGCGATGTAGCAGGAACTTCCTATGGATTTAGAGGTCTAAATTTAAGTATCTGGTTACAAAAGATATGTCCATTAACAGCTGAACTACTGAGCTGGTCTGAACATCATAAACAAGTTTCAAGAAATTATGATGTGTATAAGAGAGCTGTTGTAATCACTCACATTAACTCACATTGTAACATTTTTAATCAGCAATATTAAGAACTAACATTCGCAATCATGATGGCAGTGTTGAATTCCCTAGTTCTTTATGATGAAGGAAGAGCTAGAAAGAGATGTTGCTATTTATATTTGTCTTTTCTTTGCTGTCTCAGATAGAGTCAGCAGATGCGTGCCTAATCCTTGCCAATAAATACTGCGCTGACCCTGATGCTGAAGATGCCTCCAATATTATGAGGTAAACTCATTTTTAATAGGCTTTTTGGTTCTTAGCTCTGATTGGCTGATTTGGTACTGTTAGTTCATTTTGCAGGATCTAGGGTTTGAGTATTCATAGCTGAATCCTGTTCCAATAGAAATGACAGGAAAGGGAACGCATATATATATTCGTGCACAAATATGCCATGTGCTGCATGGGCTGCTGTTAATGGGACAGAATGACCCTTAATCAATTCATACCTCATTACTCTGTGATATATCTGCTCTTTCAAGTATTGTACAGCTTGGGGAATAGGTGTACGCTTCATGGTGGCAAATATAAAGTGGTATCTTAGCTTCAGCCTCCTTTTTACACTGAGGATCAAATATTCTCATTTTGATTGACAAGGTACTTACACATTCGGAGCCCCCGGATCCTGTCCTGCTTTCCCCATTTGTATTCTTTGAAGGAAGAAAATGAAAGAGTCTGTCAATAGACAGCAGTTAGAGTTGCAACTTCTGTAAGCCATTCCATTTCTTGTGTTAAATCCTTAGCTTCAATGAGACCAGTTTCTCCTTTTTAGAATTAAAATGTCAATTAACTGTTAAAAAATCTCTAATATAGAAGTGGCCAGTGTTATAAACCAATCTTACCTGCCTGTTAGATGTTTGCATGCTGTGAATTGAAAGAAGGGGAGAAATAAGAAAAATAAAAATAAAATTGCTCCTCTGGAAAAAGTTCACAGTACACAGAAGATATGGCTGGCTGTGGAAGATATAGGGCCTAAATATGACTACTTTAATTTTCCAAACATGATGTTAAATTACAATGCAAGAAACTTCATTTTGATATTAGTTGTATAAATGCATTAAAATACTCTAGTTACAGATTAGTGCATTCTTAATAGGTATAATATATTTAATGTCATAAAATGCAGAAGTGTAATTTTGAGAATGAAATTCTCTTGTGTTTTCTTAGATTTAAATTAATTTAATTAAACAAAATTGAATGCTTAATTAACTAATTCAGCAAGAAATGAAAAATTAAAAAAACTTTTTTCTCTTCCAAAAGATAATATCAATTAAAAACATGCATACAACTTTTCTTATCTGTTTTATGCTCTAGCTTTGATAAACTTCAAAGCACAAACCAGGCAAGCAGTTTTGCAAAATAATTCCTACAAAACACCAGTGTAAGCAGCTATTGCATTCCACATCTTATGGGACTGATGATTCCATAACGCAGATTGTTTTTTGTTTTGATTGGTTCTATCTTGTTTGTATATCTTTAGTTTCTGTATACAGAACTGATTTTGACCTATTTCAGTCTTTAATTTTGCTTATATTTTTTTTAATTTTAAAAATGTATATTCCTTTCTTCATAACACATTATCAATTCACTAATTTCTCATTTTTCTTTACAGCCACTTTTAATAGGTACACAGTTGAGTATATCTTAGATTCATTAAATAATTAAGAATACAAGCAGGAAAGCTGCAGATTATGAAAGTTGCCCCATATTCTATAAATTCAGTGTCCAGATATCAGTTTCAATATTGAGCTTTGGAATAGCCCATAAAAATTCATATAATTTGCATGTGGATTTATGACAAATTATTTAAGTTCTTTGAAGATGCTGAATGTTTAGTAACTATAAATAATTGAGTTGCTAAAACAAGTCTCATATTCTGCAAATTCCATAAGAGCAAACATTCAACTGAATAAATCCTAAAGTTTGATGTTCTCGAGCATTAGTAAATGGTTATTAACTGAATTTGTCTAGGAGTAAATATTGTACAAGTCTGACTTCAGTCAGTATGCTTAACAGCCAGGTAAATAAGAGGCTACAGTTTTCAATTGTGGGACTTGAAAATACGGTAAAGTAGAAGTATTGGCTTACATTATTCAAATATCTCACTAACCAAAGTTATTTTAATTGTTACTTCTTTTATTTTTAGAGTAATTTCAATAAAGAATTATCATCCGAAGATAAGAATTATCACTCAGATGTTGCAGTATCACAATAAGGTAATCTGATGACCAAGTGTCTTTCCCCAGAGTTTTTTGCTATGTTGCATTCACTCATACACAATTTTTCAAGAAAGTCCAATCATAATAAGCCTTCCTATGTAATCCACTTACAAGTTCAGTTTTATTTATAAATGTAAATACCTGGACATTAATTAATTTTCTAGGCTCTAATTCTCAAAGCAACACTGTCCATAATTGCTGTTGATTCCAGAGAAATCTCAGCTTCTCTAAGTTTTGCTCAGCTTATTATACTGCAGGTACATAAGATGAACTGGCAGCATCTAGAGAAGTAATCTGAAGTAATTTTTTATGGATATTTAAAAAATCATAATAAAACTCCATTAAGATAATTATTGTTGACAATTTTTTTTTTAGTTTCTTTCAACACAACTATGTGGACCTAAAATTGCCAAGTAGCAGGTTCAAAATAAATACAATTACTTGGGTTTTCACATAAAACATAATTTAAGTTGTGAAAGTTGTTGCTAAAAATATTATTGAGATCAGAATTATACACCCAATTTGGAAGGGAATTTGGTAAAATTTTTGGTGGTAAATCTGCTGTCTTTAAACACAGTGAAGTCAATTCATGCAGTCCCGAGGTGAGAAAGTCAGTAAACTGCTGGTTAACAAGGCTAGGAGGAATATATCAGACAACAGACTACTCATAAATGACCAGGTTCTTTTGTTATTTCTAAAAACATCAGCAATTGCCTAGTGTTGGAGAAGAAGATTGACCTGGTAGCCTTTCATTCAGTGAAAAATGCAATAATCCTAGTTTGACTTAGAAGGTTTGAATGCTAACAATTCCTTGTTACCCTTTAAACCTTGGCTAGAACAAGAGAAATCGGTGTTGCTTGTGCTGTCCTCTTTCTGTACATGGATAGAAGGATCCTGTCTTTGTATAGAATAAAAGCAAGGTGTTTCTCTCTTTTAAACATGTTCAGAAGGGAAGATCTTTCAAATACTGCATTTTTTCATTTGTATTTCCAGTTAACTCATCTTCAAGAACAGCTGTTATCAAAGTGCTAAACTCTGATATTCATTTATGAAGGGAAGCAAGTATGAAGGCCTCTGTGTTTTGTTATGTCTATAAAAATGTACAAGGTAGATGGAAAAGAGAACCTGATACAGTTATGCCAATAATTGAACAGTATTAATAGCTACCTAACTGACCAGTGTCAATACTGGAGGTATATTTTCATCAGCTGCTTTTTTTATTGTATCCTTGTAAACAGCCATCTCAAGAAAAGGTCTGGATTTTCATAAAGTCAAGTGCTGTCCTTCAGGGTGGCAGGAATGAAATGGAAAAGATAGAGGATGATGTGTGCCTTATTAAACAGCAGTGTCCTATAAAGGTTTTGAAGGTTCACATGAGTTGTAATTGAAGCTATATTAGATTTCTATGTACTGTGTATATGGCTTATCAGTCAGAGTTGCTCCAAGTACTGTAAAAGGAACATACAAAAGGATAGAAAACTTCATAGCATTCTGTGGTTTGTTCAGGTGTGAGGGTGGGCCTGGCAGAGTGTCCCAGACAGAATATGGCTTGAGAAATATAACATTTTGTCTGTAGTAGGTAAAATTGGAACATGTTTTTGCATAGAATTCTGCCCCCTTAGAAAACACAGTAAGAAAGAAAATACTTCATATGTCCTTCAATACTGTGCTGTATTTGAGGAAGTATTTCTGGTTCTTCACCTATGGGGTATTTTCTTTGCTTGTTTTTCAGGCCCATCTGCTAAATATCCCAAGCTGGAACTGGAAAGAAGGGGATGATGCAATCTGTCTTGCTGAGCTTAAGCTTGGTTTCATAGCCCAGAGCTGCCTGGCACCAGGCCTTTCAACAATGCTAGCCAACCTCTTCTCTATGAGGTCATTCATAAAGGTAATGTCTTGTCTCATTAGAATGTATTCGTCTGCAATTCAGTTTGTCAACGAGTCAAGTAAAGAATGTGAATCAAATATGGAACAGATAGGAACACATTAATAGAATTTGTAAGACAAAAAAATCCAGTGCATGCTTCCATACAAAAGTTCTTTCCTGCACATTGGGCACTATGGCAGGTTCTGTAAAGTTAATATTTTTATTTTTATTCAGCAAGTGTTTGGCTTTTATATGACTTTTCACGGCATCATCCATTTCTAGGTAGATACATCTGATGTTTTGTATTTTGCTTCGTTTTTGTCAAACCAAATGCTTATCTATGAGAAAAGCCTTGCTGCTAAAACAAAAATATGATTTATATATGTCCCATAAAGTACCTAGAAAAAATGGACTGATCATTTTGTTTTTTTATATCAAGTAGCTAGTGGACCTCTGACTGCGAGAGTAGATAAGGAACATGTGTTCCAGCTGAAGCCTGCACTTCCTACAACATCATTCCTGGTTTTGTTTCTCTTTTTTGTGTATTTATTTGGACTTATGTGGCAAAATTTTAGCCCAGTTAAGTCTAGACTTCTATGGCAGCTATACTAGTTCAATGGACCAAGGCTTTGATTGCAGCAAGTACTTCCTTCCTCCTCAGGCCTTTCTGGGACGCTGATTTCAAACATAAAGATGATCAGTTTCCAATCCCATGTTGTCAGTGGGATGGGAAACGCTGGAGTACAAGGTAGGCCATGGTTCACTTTAAGACCATTGTGCAAGGAAAAATGGACTTTTCTTGCATTAGGAAAATAAAAAAAGCCTGATGTCATCATACGAGAAAGCCAAGACTGTTCTCAAAGAAGTGCACGTCATTGTAGGATACTGAGTCTTTATTTACTTCTTATGAAGTCATGGAATTGTTATTAAGGTATCTTTTGGAGACTGCAGACTCCTGTGTGTCAAAAATATTTCAGTCTATTATAGTAAAAAAAAATTGACAGTTTTCAATATGGAAACAAGCCTGGGCTCTGCACTTCCATTATTTCATTGTAACTGTCTGCAATCACAATGCTTACATCTTCATGTTCTTAAAAAAAAAAAAGAAACAACACCCAAACCTATAAAAAAAAAAAAACACAATTATTTTGCTCATTAAAGCCAAACTTGGGAACTGTCAATGACTGATCATCATACAATCACTTTGACATTAATCCTTTCTGCTTATACCCCAAAAGAAGACTATATCTCTTAAGATCTTCGTTCTTGCTCTTCATTTTGGTCTCCCTTACTCTTGCTTAGTGTAGTAACTCAAGACTGTCAGGAGTCTCAAACATTGGTAACACTCACACTAATATATCCAAATTATTGAAGCTGCCTGTTCTATGAACTTGCTCTTGACATCAGAAGTAGGCATGATACTTTTGTTCAATTTCCATATTTCCAAATTCAGAAGGGATCAGTTTTCTCTCAAGGAGATCCATAGATATGGGTATCTTCATAAGCCGCAATCTTAATTCAAGTTCTTGAAATTTGCAGCGAGAAAATTAAGAGATCAAAAAGTGTTAAAGTTTACAAATGTCTGGCTATAGAGGAACTGTAGTGGAGCTGCACACATTTATGGCTGGATTTGTTGGTAAAATGTTTACACAGGTTAAAAAACTGCAAATGTAAAGGTAACATCTTTCTAAAAAATATATCTAACCACTTATATCATTATCTTACCCACCTTCTTTCCTGTATTTTCTTATTGTATAAGATATTCTTATAATAAATTCAGGGCAGTGACAGATTGTACTATCTCAGCAATGAAGAGTTTTAAGATGAAAGCTGAGCTTTGCAAGGCACTACTAGGATTACATCTGAGTCTATACGCACAGAGTAAGCCTAAAAATAGCAATGAATTTGATTTGGAGGAAGCTATCAATATCAGTTTTTCTTTTGTATCTGCAATTATATATAGTTAGAACAGTGTGCAGATATACCTTGACTTGTGTTACTTCGGATGTTATCTTCAGATGGCAGTAGTGGGAGATGAAATACCATAAAATAGTGCATTGAAAGAGTGCAAGACTCTATTACTACAGGTTAAAAAGATATCTTCCACTTAACTAAGAATGAATTGTTCAGGCAAGTAAAATGTATATCATAATTTCCAAAGATCTCTGTGTTTATTAAAACTTACAGCAAAATAAATGTATGAGAACTGAGATACATTTATTCGTGAGACTCCAACTCAATTGGCAACAACAGTAGGCTTGTTTCATTGTTTAACTGAAAGGATATTCTTCCTCCAAGCTGTCTCACTCTAAAAAACTGTATTTGAAAGAGAAAAGTATTACTGAGCAGTTGGTATGTATCAGCAGCATATTGCAGGAGGGCAACTACATTGGCTGGAATTGTTAAAGAGTGTGCTATTGAAAAGAAAGTTGCCCATTCCCTGAAAGAACTTCCACCCCTTATCATTTATAGTACTGAATTTAAGTGTTGTCAGACCTTTATAAGCACCCTGGGCAAACATTATTAGTGGAGTCTCCCATAAGTTAGGGAATTGCCAGGAAAATGTACTGAAACTTCTTTATTTCTTAAAGAAAGCTTGAAATGTGTGTTTGTTACTCTTCCTTCATAGTGTGATTAGAAAGTGATTTAACATGCCATAAATGTTACGTCAGTCGAACACAAATGAACATGATTGATGGTGACATTGCACACATTTAACTCATTATGTGTTACTTTAAGGCAAAAATGATTGTGCAAACTGTCTACCCAGTATTAGGGGTAAAACAAACTAAGAAGCCTCAAAATACTGTATTTGTTCCTAACATTTTCCTTTTGGTTTTAGTGATGTAGTCTCATATGGAATCTTTTATGTTCTCTTTGGCACCAAACTGAACAAAAAGGAAATCAGCTCAAAAAGATTGAGGTTCTGTAAATACTTAAAGAAGGAAAGGTAGATTGCGCAACAAATGATATATTAAGGAAAAAAACCTTTACACTTGTAAACTCTATTTCAATAGTCCAGTCTTTTTATAACACAGTTATTGTATTAATAAAAGAATTGGAACTCATTATTTGTATAGTCTTAGAAAAAGACGGACATACAGTACTGTGCTGCAATTTCCGTATTGTTTGGATTAGCAGATGTATACCAGAAGTCTACCCGTATGAAAAACACTGCAAAAAGTAAGTGGGATAAAAGGCAGAGGTGATCAAATTGTCTCTATATACAAACATGCAAAACAACATGAGTTACTATTGTTGTGTAAATTAATAAAAAGTAGAATGTGATCCTCAGATGTAACAGAAGTCCACAGAGCAATTACTTTTGTCTTTGCTCTTTCAGTAAGATAGTGCACCTCATTCTAGATCTGTAAAATAATCTAGAGCAGTCTCAATTCTGCTCTAAGCTAATTTGAGAGCTGGAATGTTCTGTGGGCTTTTTTGGCAGCTGTTGCTCACACCCATACATATGCAATGCCTGCTTCTCCCACTACATTACTTTCCAGTTGTCATGTGTTCAGCAGTAGTAGTAATTTTTCTCCTCCTTAAGTAGCTGGTGCAGTGCTGTGTTTTTGACTTTCGGCTTGGGAACAGCGCTGATAACACCAGAATGTTTACGCTGGCCAAGGATTTTCTGAGCCTCATACTCTACCAGGGAGGAGAGGAGGCCAGGAGGAAGCAGAAACAGGGCACCTGACCCAAACTGACCAAAGAAGTATTTCATACCACAGCACGTTATACCCAGGATGTAAAATTGAGAGCAGAGAACCGGAAAGGTGGGGGTGCAGTGCTTGGTGCGGCTGGGTATAGTTGGTGAGCTCTTTCCTTGTATTTGCCTTGCCTTTATTATTACTGGTGGTAGCAGTAGTGATTTGTGTTATACCTTAGTTACTGAACTGTTCTTATCTCCACCTGTGGGAGTTGCATTCTTTCGATTCTCCTCCTCATCCCTCTGGGACTGAGGAAGAAAGAGGGGCGAGTGAGAGTGCAAAATTGCATGAGGGCCTTAAACCATGACACCAGTCCAGGCTGAAAGAGACATAATAAAGCCATACACATTTACATGTCAGATGACCTACTTATAAAATATGTTCTTTTCACCCTAATTTTAAAAAGCATTCTTGCAGAGAGAACTGTGGGAATAGTTTGGCAAGCAAAAAATTTATATGATGCTTTGATTTAAGCAGAAAATGGAACTGAGTGAAGAGGTAGTTGATAATTTGTAATACTTAAGAAAATTTAATTTTGTAAATCTAAGAAGCTTCACTCTGCTATGAATGTATGAACTGCTTTCAACCAATTACTTATCTGTCAGATTTTGATCTCCATATCTAAATGTATACTAAATCCAGACATTCACACAAGAAATCTGGGTGGACTGACAGGACATTATAAGTGAATATGAGGAAATGTTTTAAATATACTGCTTTCAATATACAACTTCTGTTCAAACACCAGTGAAGAATATTGCCTGTACTTTTTATTTTCATCTGTGTTTGTAGAAATATGCCCACAATGCTGTAGAGAATTATAAGATTAAATGTCAGGAGCCCCTGGAAGCATTCTTAGCCTAGGGTCAGGCATGAGTCTCTGCGTTAGATGGAAGTACATGAAAACCGATTGGCAAGGGCTCAAGAAAATTTCTCCAGTGAAGATGTTATTTTCTAGGCATTGTTTGCAAAACATTTCTCAAAAAGGCCTTATGGACACCTTTGAAGAGTAAATTTTGTATGTATTTTAGAAATGAATTATGTAACAACTTTCATATTGTTCACACAACGCCTTAATTTTTTGGTACAAACCTTATAATTTTGGGAAGACTGTTCAGAATTTCCATATTGCATGCACTTAGACAAAATACTGCATAATAGGATGCACATGGTGAGCAAAAGAAAAAATGTAGGGCATTAGAAGAAAGCAGGATCACCTTAACAACAGAACTAAAATATTCAAGTACTATTCTAAGGAGATAATCAATAGAATTAACTCAATAATTTACTGTAGGTTTTTTGGGGAGGAGGTTATTTTTCAGTTAGATAGGGTTGTTTATGAAAGTAAACATATGTCTAAATAATCAAATGGATGATCTTCCAAGCATCTGAAATTATTCTCAGGGAATTTCTACTGTTCTTTTTTGTTTGCTTTGAGGTGATGAACTAAGCTTAATGCTAGGCAGCAGACTTTATACATGCTTTCATTGTGCTTTAAAGGAATTTTCATTCTGCCACTTTATCAACATTTATAAAGACATCCCACCATCCTTTCCGTTTTACCTTGCAAAATATAGTAAAGGCTCCTAGGTCACACTAAAAAATTAGCATAAGTTCTCTGTCTTTATAGTGAGACTTAGGTCTTGACAGAAAAGATTATATAGCACTATCAGGTTCAGATATACTCAATCTCTTTCATGTTACTCCTGATAATTATCCTGCCAGGGGATAGGGATGGGTATGTTAAGGGTTTAAGTATTTTCTGGCAATATTAATGGTTGCGCATGCAAGATGTACATCATTTTTTCATATCTTTCTCACCATGTCTCACAAGGAAATGATTATATTATGTAAATATATCTCCTGATAATAACATTCTATCTATATACAGATAGAGGAGAGTAGAGGAACATTGTGACTTAAAAAAAAATATACAGATGAAAATTAGATTTCTTCTCTTGGAATGCACTATGTCATTTTCCATCTATTCTTCACATAGCCTATTGAATCAATGGGTAATTTGTTTTATGACTCTCCAGGAGACACAATTGCAGTGTAACTTAGAATCTTAGAATGGTTTGGGTTGGAAGAGACTATAAGGATCATCTAGTTCTATCCCCTGTGCCATGGGCAGAGACAACTTCTACTAGGCCAGGTTACTCAAGGCCCTGTCCAGCCTGGTCTTGAATATTTACAGGGATGAGTCATCCACAGCTTCTGCTAGAAACCTGTTCCAGTGTCTCACGACCCTCACACTTAAGAACTTCTTCCTAAAATCTAATTTAAATCTACCTTTTCTAATTTAAAGCCGTTACCCCTTGCCCTTGTAAAAAATCTCTCTCCTGATTTCGTGTAGGCCCCTTTAGGTACTGGAAGGCTGCTATAATTTCTGGAGCTTCCTCCAGGCTGAACTGCCCCAACGCTGTCAGCCTGTTTGACCATCTTCATGGCTCTAAATCCATTCTCCTCCCAGACTGTATTTATGCCTGATTGCCCTGATCCAGCTGCAGGACCTTGTACTTGGCCTTCATGAGGTCCCCCTCTCAAACCTGTCAAGGTCTCTCTGGATGGCACCCCTTCCCTCCAGCATATCGACTGTACCACACAGCTTCATGTCATTGCAAACTTGATGAGGGTGCACTCAGTCTACTGTCCATGTTTGCCAACAAAGATGATAAACAGTGTCGGTCCCAGTACTGCATCCTGAGGAGCACCACTTGTCACTGGTCTCCACTTGGACATCGAGCTGTTGACCGCAGCTGTTTGAGTGTGACCATCCAGGCAATTTCTTATCCACTGAGTGATCCGTCCATGAAACCCATGTCTCTCCAGTTTAGAGACAAGGATGTTGTGCGGGACAGTGTCAAATACTTCGCGCAAGTCCAGGTAGATGATGTGAGTTGCTCTTCTGTTATCCACAAATGCTGTGACATCATTGTAGAAGGCCACAAAATTTATCAGGCACAATTTTCTCTTAGTGAAGCCATGTTGGCTGTCATGAATCACCTCTTCATTTTCCATGTGCCCTAGCATAATTTCCAGGAGGATCTGCTCCATGATCTTGCTGGTATTGAGGTGAGACTCACTGGCCTGTAGTTCCCCAGGTTTTCTTTTTTCCCCTGTTTCCCCTTTTTAAGTCAGTAGGGGCTTCACTGAACTGCCACAATTTCTCAAATATGATGAATAACGTCTTGGCAACTTCATCTACCAGTTCCCTCAGGACTTGCAGATGCATCTTATCAGGTTCCATGGACGTGTGTATCTTCAGTTTCTTAGATGGTCCTGAACCTAATCTTTTACTACAATGGGTGGTTCTTTATTCTCTCAGTCCCTGCCTTTGTCTTCTGTGACTTGGACAGTGTGGCTGGAGCAGTTGATGGTAGAGACCAAGTCAAAAAAGTTTAGTACCTCAGTTTTCTCCTTGCCCGGGATAGTCACGTCTCCTTTTCCTCACATGGAAGGCATACATTTTCCCTTGTTTTCCTTGTATCACAACATAGTAAGGAAAAGAATAATAGGCTTACAGTACTGGAGAGGAACTTCGAGGATACAGATTCAAATCACAGTGGTGGTATGGCACATTCTGTGTGAGGTCCGGCAGTTACCTAAACTCTCTTTACCTTTCTTCCTAGCTGTGATTTGTATAACTTGAATTTTTATTGCCCTTTGTCTTTATAAATGTAAAATTGAAACCACTGTGTTTTTTCTTCATTATTCAACTTAAGTTTTTTTTCATCTTTGTAATTATATGTAATGTATGTCATGGGCTCAGCAGCAGCAGTCATTTTTTTCTTTTTCATAGTAGCTGGTGCAGCGCTGTGTTTTTGGTTTTCAGCTTGGGAAAAACACTGATAACGCCAGTGTTTATAGTTATGGCTTAGAATGTTTAGGCTGGCCAAGGACTTTCTGAGTTTCATGCTCTGCCAGGGAAGAGGGGGAGCAGGGAGGAAGCTGGGAGGAAGGAGAGACAGGGCACCTGACCCAAACTGACCAAAAAGGTAGTCCGTACCACAGCACATCATGCCCAGGATGTGAAACGGAGAGCAGAGACCCGGGGGGGGGGCACTGCATGGTCAGACTTGGCATCAGGTGATGGGCGGTGGGTGCACTGCTTGGTCGAGCTGGGTGGAAATTAATAGGTGAGCTCTTGTATTCTTTCCTTGTATTTGCCTTGTCTTTATTATTACTGGTAGTAGCAGTAGTGATTTGTGTTATACCTTAGTTACTAAACTGTTCTTATCTCAGACTGTGGGAGTTGCATTCTTTTGATTCTCCTCCCCATCCCCCCCAGGACTGGGGAAGAAAGAGGGGGAGTGAGTGAGAGGGCAAAACTGCGTGGTGTGAGGGCCTTAAACCATGACAATGTAATAATATAATGATATTTTCAGGTAGACTAAAAGCAAGGCATAGATGTCACTAACCAGGTAAATAATGTTCATAGATCTAGTGAATGACATTTGTGATAAACTTGATTAGTAGCACTTTGAAACAAATTTACCTATTTTTTTGCTTCTATAAAGTTTACATAACATTAAACCCTTCCCCATTGTTTTCAGGCAACTGACATGTGGGACAAATTACTTAATCTCTATGCTAACAGTTAGTTAAAAAGTTGTGGTAACTTGCTCTTAATGTATAGATAAATATCAGTAAACCCAGAGACAAACTGGACAACAATCACTCCTAGTAAAGGTTAACTATTTTAAAGGAAAATAATCAGATCTGTCTAGGGATTCAGTTTTTGAGGTTAACTGCAGCAGCAGAGTTTGTAATATCAGCAAAAAGGCTTAAAGTAGTCAAGAATACAGTAAGTCCTAAAGCATTTTTTCCTCACTTTAAGGATTTTGAAATTAGTACTTTGCTGACATGGATGATAGGAGAAGCTGGATATTTTTATCTGTGAAAACTTACTCTGTTAAAACTTGGGAAAACTGCAAGACTTAAGGAAAGAAATTCCTAATGATCTTCTCATTTCTAGGAGAGCAGCATGTGCTCCCTTTCAAAAAATACCAGGCAGGTGATCATCTCTTTGAAATCACAGAGAAAATATCTTCATTTAAATGGACATAAATGCAAAGAGCATCTTTAGTCCGTTATTTTCATCATTATCTTATAATAACATTTTATAGCATCCCATATATCAGCAATTCTTTAAATTCATTAATCAGCATTTCGTGGTATCCTAATAGATCTTAAACATTTCAAAGACTTAATTAGGGTCAATTTAACGTTAACCATTATCTATGAAGCTTGATCAGTGCTTACTGAATGACTGAGTTTTTTCCAGTTCTTTCTCAGTCCTTGACTAAGGGTGGAGTAGGTACTTAACTATAGGTCTGATCTGCAGTTCCTTCCTCCAAATAAACCCCATCTGCCTAAAGAAAAGAAAGCAACAGAAGAAAGTAGAAGGAGAAAGACAATGTATTTGTATATTTCAGATGGTGTCAATCTAAGAAAAATCCACAAAATAGGCTGTCAGTTACAGACATGTCCTTGCTATCATTAGTCTTATTTGTTGCCAAGCCTGCATTTTATCTGTTTTCTGTATATAAAGAGTTGCTGATCAGCAACATTTGCAAGGTTCACATAAATAACAGGCTTATAAAAAATGTGATGTGACTTCTCTGTGTGTGGTGGAGAATAGCACAATGCAAATCCCTTTTAGCACCCCACATGATCTCTGAATGGTGAAACAATTTCTATGGAAGAAATTTTTTCTTGATTGTTTGCAGCCCACTTGTCAAGGAGTGTATGATTTGGAACATCTCCATGTTGTAGTTTATTCTTGCATTTTTTACTTCTTCAGAACAAAAGTAACTGCTTACTTGGCAGCTTATCAATAGGAGGAGGAAATGTGAAATAAATAAACTCATTATAATTTATATTTCACTGATTTCTTAAAAAGTTTCCAATTCTTGTGTTCTTTAGAACATTCTTTTGAAAGGGTGCCTTTTGAGTAGTTTAATGTGGGGAAAAGATTGCTGTATCCCAAATAAATACTCAGGCTGTAGTATAACAGTGCATACTTACATAAGCTACTATGCAAGTCGTGTCAAAATAGCTGTGGAATTCAATTTTTTTAATATTGGGTTCCTTTTTCCCCAGAGAGATTTGTGTCACACCAAATACCAGTGAAAATTACATTATCTATAACATAGCATATAAAAAAATAGTAATATTTAATAATTTGATTTAGAAATATAAGTTTATTTAAATATAACATTATCACGTGTTAATGATATAATCTGAAATTTTTTATTTTTTCTAACTGAACTCATTATTTCAAAATACATTGTTGTTTCTGCTTTGTGCTGTCCAGACAATGATCTAAACATGTCAGCATTTGGTAGAGGTGGTTTGAGTGATTTAAACAAGCTGTGGATTGGGCTATTACAAGGAAGAGGTAGCTTTAGGTTTTTAAAGAATTCAAAAAGGTCAGCATTATTACGATTATAGTGTTTCAATACAAGCCATGTGTGGGCGTGGTATGAAAATACTTTTTTCAATTAGACAATCAGCAGGGCTGTAGCTTTTATATATCCTGATAGGACAATGAGCTTCTGCCACCATAAAGGCTAAACTCTAATTCCCTTTTTGAAGCCTTTTAACATGGCTGTTGCTTTATTTCTTGGTAATGGATAACATAATTCTAGTTTTGGTCAGTGGGCTTCGTATGTACTGCATCCCTCAGTTTTTTGGTGCTGGCTATCCATAAAATGCTATTTAGACATGGAATTGGTCTTGCTGTCTATTAAAGCTTTTAAAGGGGAATTTTCTTCTAACATGATTTAGATTTCTTTTTTTTTTTTTTTTTTGCAGCTTATCCTGATTAGCAGGAAGACAAGGGGTCTGTACAATTTGAGCATAGAATAAATTACTGGGTTGAAGCAGGCAAAGAAGATAACCACATTATGAGCCTGAAAGAGGAGGTGGAAACACTGCTGATGGGGAAGTAAGAAAAAGAACTCTATCAGTGGAGGCACTGTCAGTTGGTGGCTCTACATCCTCTGGTACATGTCAGTAAGGCAGGCTAGTATTCCCATTTGGATAAAAGAGTTAAGAAGGAAATGGCAAGATATACAGGACATTAGCCTAGAGAAACAGTTCTGTTGGCATTGTGGGTGATGTTAGGTGATGATATATGATAGAGAAGAGAAATAAAGAGGCAGAGTCAAGGGCAGAGACTTGTGGAACTGCAGGCAGGGGAAGTGGGAATGAAGAAAAGGATTAGATGAGGAGGATCACTGCATTTCTATATAATCCTTATTTTATGACATTTTCTGGGCTTCTTGATTTGGAACTGGAGTAGGAAAATGGAATACAGAACTATAACTTAAAATTTTTAGAAAATATAAAGTTCTTAATAAAAATGTGTAAGTAGGATCAAGAAAAAAATACATTCTAGACACTTGTGGAATTAATTGGACTCTATAACTTTTACAGCTTGTACTCATATAATGTTATTTCATAAAGCATATAAGATTTTAAAAGCTCCTAAAGTTTTAATTTAAAATTAAAAAATATAAATTATTTAGCTTGAAAGTTTTGTTAAACACTTAATGCTTTCATCTGATTATTCCTTGCTTAGAAGCATGATTTAGAGTAGAATAAGTACAAATGCTGAAACAACAATATAAACAAAACAGTTAAAGGAAAAATAGAATTACTATTCATAAGAAAGTCTTGAGTGATATATGTGTAGGCTTGTGTTTTTTTTTAAGTATAAAAGGCAGAAGCCAGTTGCTGGGTACATTATAAATGCATAGAATGTATTTTTGGTCACAGACCTGAACTGCCTGGTGATTAGAATATGTGCTTTTTTTTCTCCATCTTAATTTTTTATCCTTTTTTGAATTTGCATGGTGAGATTTCCCTGTTATGCAGGAACCTGTTGCGTTAATACTGTTTTAGACTAGCTGTTGCTTCAATACTGTTTTAAACTACAGCTGGTTTAATACTGTTTTAAACCAGCTGTAGTTTGACACAACAGGCAAAGATAAACTGAGATGCTTTTCTCAATTTATTGCTGAATATCTGAAAAATTACTTTGAACACTTTTAGCGAGGGCACTTACATCCCATGTCTTGATTTATTTTCTTGAATACTGGCAGAGACATACAGTTGCACTGTTGTTTGGAATATATATTCACAACAAACCCCACACTCCTCCTAACATACCATAATGCTTTTACCAGAAAGAATATACAGGCCTAAGTTTTATTGCTGTAAGGCATTTCATACTATTAAAATCACTGACTATTATCAAAGGCATTTGGCAGTGAGTTGTCCTTGGTTCAGCTGTGGCAATTATTTTTTTCCAGTAGCTGGTGCAGTGCTCTGTTTTCAAATTTGGTCTGAGAACAGTGCTGATAACACACTGATGATCTTAGTTGTTGCTAAGTAACGATCACTCTGATCAAGGACTCTTCAGTCTCATGCTCTGCCAGTGAGGAGTGGCACGGAAAACAGGGAGGAAGCATGCCTATTACTTTAAAGTAATTTTTTTTTTTTTTAATTTTAAAATAAGTTTTAAAGTAATAAGTCGTTTATTGTACTGGACTGAATTGTTTGTTCAGAATTTCTAAAATGCTGTTTTCTGTGTAGTGGAAAAAAAATAATGTGGCTCATACTTTACTGGTTGCCATTACACTGGCTTTAGGATTTAAGAAAGATCAGCAGTGTAGATTAGAGCACTTGAGCCTTACCTACAGTAATTCATGAGGGTGGATGTTCATGAAGCATACTTTTTGCCACTTCACTGGGCCTAGCTACAGCTGTTTCCTCCAAGATTAGTATCGTCATCTCTTTACACAGTGGAAGCTGAGCTTTGGGAAAAGCTGGGGATATCAGAAACAGAGAAGTTGTGAAATGTTTAAGATATATATATTTATCTAAGTCCTTCTGAAATCAGTTGGTGTTTGATACTTCAGCCCTTTAGGTAGCTTACAAAACTCTACCAATAGCTTTTAAAAATATACATTTTTCATTCTGTATAAATTCAATGCTGTCACATTTACTGCTCTGTATGATGAAGACCATGATGGGGCTACCTAAACAGTGGAACTAATAGTTTCTTGTTTTGGTGGGTTTTGATTTTTTGAATTGTTTGCTTGGTTTTGTTTTTCAAAGAATAAAATGTAGCTATTAGAAATGGTTAAATTACAAGATAAATGTTTTCCTGATCTGTTCTAAAGCACTAATGACCATTGAAAAAATTCTTTCAGCATTTTTTCTTATATTTCCTTGATAGTTATAGCTGCAGAGAAGAAAAAAACATCAGTTTTAAATGTAAATATCTTCATAATGCAACAATTGCACCAGAGAATTTTCAGAAAGAGAAGATGGGGAAACTTTTTTCACCTCATGCTGAATATGCTTGACAAGAATGGAGTGTATTATTTTTAAATAGGATACTTAGTTTATTGACTCCATAGACTGTTTTTTTCCTGGCATTCCAGGAAATCCTGTAAAAAAAAATATTAATTGCCGTAACAGTCTACTGACTTAATTATTAAAATCTGATAATTCATGTTTAAGCAGTTGTTTGTAAGTTTTAAAGAAAGCTTTTGGTTTTACTCAGAAGTCTATCTGTGGTTTTTTGTTTTTGTTTTTGTTTTTTTTTTTTGTTGTAGATTGAGGAGGATACATGGCAGAAATACTACCTGGAAGGAGTTGCAAATGAAATGTATACAGAATATCTGTCTAGTGCCTTTGTGGGTTTGTCCTTCCCTGCAGTGTGTGAGTAAGTACAAATGCATATTAATATACATAAGTATTTGCCTTCTCTCAAGTGAAATCTAAGGTTTCTGCAGGATACCTTTTCACTTTGCTGCAGTCCAAATGTTGCTACATCAGATGGAATCCAATAAAATAAACATTAAAGCAATCACTGCTTGGAAGTATTCCAAATATTGCAATGCCTGTTTTCAAAAGAGATTTAAATGACTGCGGATGAAAGCATAAATGTTCTCAGTGAAAAAAATTAACAAATTCATCAGCAATCTATTTAAATTGAGTTATTTACTCATAAGTTCTGTGCTATCATTTCTACTAATGATTCTCATTTTTGAATAGTAGTTGTCAGTGTTACCCTCCTGGCTTTTGTCCCGTTCTAAGGAAACTATTCATTAATTGAAACAGATGCAGTAGAGTCAAATAAGTATTCTGGCATTCAGAGCTCTTTGGGACTGCTTGCAAACCCATTCTAACAAGTGAAATATGTCAGAAAGAAGAAATTTATTCTGTAATGAAAAAAGAGTTTTTGAAGGATATAGTATATAAGCATATGTAAGCACAGCATAAACCATGTTACAACTTTATTTCTAGAGACTGAAAATCCTCATATTTGTCCTAGAATGATTCTGTGAATAAGAGATATGTATGCACAAAATTTCTATGATAATTTCTATGGGTCCACAAATATGGTCCAAGATAATTTAGCAGAGTCATATTTCACAGAATCATAGAATCAGCTAGGTTTGAAAAGACTTTTTAGATCAAGTCCAGCCATTACCCCAGGAGTACCGGCTCCACCACTAAACTATGTCACTGAAAGCCTCATCTTCATGGTTTTTGGACACTTCCAGGGTTAGTTATTCCACCACTTCTCTGGGCAGCCTGTTCCAATTCCTGATAACACTCTTGATGAAGAAATTTTTCCTAATATCCGGTTTAAATCTCCCCTGGTGCAGCTTGAGGTCATTACCTCTTGTCCTATCACTTGTTAGTTGGGAGGAGAAACAAGCCACATCCTCCCTCCATCCTCCTTTCAGGCAGTTGTAGAGATCAGTGAAAAACCCCCCTCAGCCTTCTCTTCTCCAGGCTAAACAATCCCAGTTCCTTCAGCCATTCCTCATCAGACTTGTGCTCTAGACTCTTCACCAGTTTAATTTGCCTTCTTTGGACTTGCTCCAGTATCTCAATATCTCTTTTGCAGTGGGGGTCCCAGAACTGAAAACAGGATTCGAGTTGCAGCCTCACCAGTGCTGAGTACAGGGGGATTATTACTTCTTGTGGTCCTGCTGGACACATTATTTCTCATGCAGGCCAGGATGCCATTGGACTACTTGGCTGCCTGGGCACAAGCTGGCTCATGTTCAGTGGCCAACAGTCAACACCCCCAGCTCCTTTTCAGCTAAGCAGCTTCCAGCCACTCTTCCCCAAGCCTGGAGTGTTGCATGGGGTTGCTGTGGCCCAAGGGCAGGACCTGGCACTTGGCCTTGTTGAACCTCATACCACTGGCCACAGCCCATTGATCCAGCCCATCCAGATCCCTCTGCAGAGCCTTCCTATCTTTCAGCAGCTCAACACTCCCAGCCGACTTGGTGATGCCTGCACATTTACTGAGAGTGCACTTGACCCCCTCATGCAGATTGTCAGTATTAAGACTGGCCCCTGAGCCCCTGAGGAGCACCACTAGTGACCAGTTCCCAACTAGATGCAACACCATTTGCCACCAGTCTTTGGGCTTGGCCGTCCAGCCAGGTTTTTTACCCACTGAAGAATGCACCCATCTAGGCCATGACCAGCCAGTTTCTCCAGATCAATGATGTGGCAGACAGTATCAATTTATATCAATTTTTTTAGGTCTTTTCTAAGGTCTAAACAGACAATGTCTACAGGCTTTACAGCTGTGTCATAACTTCACAAGGATTGTGAATAGCTTTTGCTTAGGGACTGTTCAAATGCTTAAAAAGAAACAGAACCCACTCTGAAGTGTTTGGTGTCTAACTAGGTAATAGAAACACTTATGCAGATTTTGTTCTCAGAGGAAGAAATAGAGGAAGAAGTAAGATATCTCTTATGTAAAGGAGAATAATTTTGCTTTAACTCCTTGCACTTCTTTCACCTTTTCTGATACATACAGTAGCAGAAACATATGAGGCATAAGAATGAGGAAGAGACAACTGTTAGACAAATATTACCCATTTAAAAATCTTTTTTTTTTCTGGGATGTAGCTATGACAGAGCCCAGTCTTAATTTGCTAGTAAAATAAGCATGCTCACAGTCCATCCCTCCACTATGTTAACCAGACTGTTAGTAGGTTATTGAGAGAAAGTGTTCATTAGTATAAGTACTAAACTTTGAATAGCTTGAAACAGAAAATCTCATAATGTAGTCTAGAAGTATGTATTATATACAGAAAAGTGGTAATTTGTACTGTTTACACTAACTGCAATCATGAAAACTAAATCTTAATGCAAAACCATTATCAAACATAGCTGAGTTTTTATAATAGTGCTTGGAAACATTCAACTGAAACTATGTTTGACATACAGCTGACATACATTTAACTGTGCTGGTAGAGCTGATATAAAATAATTGATAAAGAAAGGTTTTTTTTATTGAGGTCTAGAAGCATGTCTAAACTTTCAAACTCTCGTCAAGCATTCGATTATTTGGAGGCTCAACTGTGTTTCCTAGTTTAAATTATAGAAAAAGATCTTGAGTTTCCCAACAGTTTAATAACTATATTAAATTCAGATTAATTCAAGCACATTAGAAATTGTAATGTGATGTTACATATTAATGAGTTTGGTGCATAGGTATTTTCATTACCATAAAAACTGGCTATTAAATTTCCAGAAGAACTGAAGAACAGCAGAAAATCTTTTGCACTGGTTTGTGAAGGGGAAAATTGGTGGACAGACTTAATGTGATGAACTGCAAACGTGTGGGCGTTAACAAGAAAATTATTGCCAAAAACTTTGTTAGGTCTATAGAGTAAGTGCTTAAAAGACCCATGCCACATTCTCAACTTCTGCACATGACAGGGCTGTCAGCTTCCATCTCCCCAGCCTTCATCATCTGTTACCCTGTTGGAGACAGGAAGCTAGTATATTGTAACCTTCAACCAGAAGATCATTAAAGCTTTGGGGACAAGAACTTTTTTCACATGATGCGCCTTCAAAGAAAAAAATAGCCTCATATCATGATTTAATAAAGCAGAAGAAAAGAGATCAAAGCTTGTATATTGCGTTCAGATACATCAGACTATTTACTGAACTACTAAAGTACATTGAAAGTGTTGTCATACAGGTCCTTTAGGCATTGTTTGTATGTAGTACTTTGCATCAGTTTCAGATATCTCCCCAATATATTTGTTTGTTCCTGACTGACTAAAGAAATTAAAAAGTGTATTCTTCAGTGTTTTGGCAGTAAGCATGAATAATATGTTCGTGCACTGAGCCTCACAATGAGTATTAATTTGTAGCCAGTGAGTCATAACATAAAAAATGCAAAATTTAATTGTGTTTCATTTTACTGGCCAGATGGGAATAGACCGAAAAACATACCTTGAATATGTGCTAATCTCTGTATGTCTTCACAGCTGAGATTATAGTTAAAATTCTAAACTGACATTGAACTGCCTGCTTAGTTAAATCTAAATCCTATCCAGTGAACTCCTTATCGCTATTGTTCACTTTCCATTAAGCTAATGATTCCATGATTTTAGTAGTTACTTCTACTCTGCATCACTGTAAGATACACAGGATAATCATTGAGAAATAATAATTTCTCTGCCCAACCTGTAGCTGTGCACAGGATTGCCCCAACCCAAGTGTAGGACCTTGCACTTGTCTTGGTTGAGCTTCATAAAGATGGAATTGGCCCTCCTTTCAAGCATGTCAAGGTGCCTGTGATGGCATTCCTTCCCTCCAGTCCATCAACTGAGCCACACAACTTGGTGTCATCAGCAAACGTGCTGAGTGTGCACTCAATCGCACTGTCCATGTTGTCAACAAAAGTGTTGAATGGGATAAGTCCCAACACCAGCCACTGAGGGACACCACTCATTACCCATCTCCAATTGGACGTTGTGCTGTTGAACACAACTCTTTGCGGTTATCCAGACAGTTTTTTATCCACTGGGTAGTCCATCCATCAAATTTATGTCTCTCCAGTTTAGAGACAAAGATGTGCGGGATGGTGTCAAATGCTTTGCAGAAGTTCTGAAGAAATGTTCTGAAGAAATAGCAGTAATTACCCGATCACAGAGTTTTCTGAAATCTGATATAGAAATTGAATGGTTCGATTCAACAGTCATTTCCTTGTTTTCTGCAAAGCATGTATTTGATGCAAAGTATGCAGAATATTGCTTAATTTGCGTTAAAAATATAAATTTTGTAGAAATCTTTGCAAAAATATTAATAACACTGAAGCAAGGAAGTTCATAGAGAAGCACTGAACACTGGAAAAGTTACTGTATGATATAAAGATACTATCTATAGAAAGTTGTGCCCTAGAGTAATTTGTGACAAATATGTGGAACAGGAAGCATTGAATTTGCATGCCATTCAGTGAGAAAATTGGAAAATGGTTTCTAGTTGTTTAAAAAGAGATCGTTAGTTTCTTGTTTATTCTCACATTGCCTGTTAGCTTGAAGCAAATGCTGGTGTGATACATCACAGTTCTGCAAGTCTGTGAGTATCACCCTTGAGTTCTTTTAATAAATAGTCCCACAGAATTCTAACTGCAGTGTTTATTACAGCATCAGAATGTATTTCCCATATATTGGTCATAGATTGCTTCTAGTCATGCTCTTCATCTGTGACAGTAGTGGACATTATTGACTTACTAATGTACTACTCTCATTTTACTTCAGTATGTACCTATTTTCTAAAGAGTGCACACTACAATCAACATACGCCTGAATTCCAGCAAAGATTTGAAAATATTCCTCAGCACGCACAAAGCTATAGCCCAGTGCAATTTTATGTTGTGTGTTATGACCTTTATCATTATTGGCTAGACTTACTAACATAGTGTGTTGGCTCTTCTATCTGAGACTACAACACTCATCATTTTATGTATTTAAGAAAATAATGTGTTCAGTATCTTCAAAGAAGAAAGATCTTAATATATGTTCTGTGTATACCTAACTGAAAAAAAGTAAAATATTGTAGTGTAAGTTCTCAGAGAAAATATATATCTTGAAGTGATCTCTACATACGTGATGTTTGTTGTGAAAAAGGACTGACTTTTGGGTGCTTCTTTTCCTGCAGACTGGTGTTTGCAAAACTAAAACTGTTAATGATAGCCATAGAATACAAGTCGGAAAAACGAGAAAGCAGGTATGTTAGATGCCTACAAATGTTTCTGGAATGCACTGTCAAGAATTGTGCCTGTTTTTTATTTCAGAATGTACATGGTTATATTTATACCTTTGAAGCATTTTAGAATATAATTAGCATGCCATCATGTTATATCATTTCACATAGCACTGAAAAGTTTTTCTTTCTTCCCTATTCCTCTTCCCTAAAATTAACTCAAGTCAGAACATTCAGTAGAAGGTGGGGGAACAGTGATAGTCCCATCTCCAGAAGTGCAATTCATTTTTACTTAAACAAAATCTTCAACGTTTTTGTTCATAGTGTATCAGTTTTAATCAGAGGTCCAATTGTTTATTTTGCCAAAAATCAAAAAGTGGAAAACAGATGTGAGATCAAAACTTGTTATGGCTGTGTGCATTCTCAAAATAATAATTTCATTTAAATGAGTTTGGAAGAATCAATTTAAATAGAAAATGAGATAAAAAGGCGTATTAGCCAAACAATATTTTTATGGTATGTTTTGACAAATAAGTGCATATTTTAGTAACATCATGAAAGTAGAAAAGATTAAATTTGCTTGAAATTAGCAACGGGGTGACACCTTTCCTCAACCAAATAAAAAAAAGTAATTATTATTCGTACTGATTCACAGACAAGAAAAGAAACATTTCATGCAGGTTTTTAATATAAAGATGCATAAAATCCAGGTGAACACTAGAGTCAGTCTTCTGTCAGCTTGTGCTTTACACAACATTGATTGTTGTATTAAAAAAATATATTAAAAATTTGGTCTGAAAATTATGGAGAGATGTATAATAAAAATGTGATAATGCTTTCTTTTAACTATTTTTTTTTTTTCTGTCAATAATTATATTCTGTACTACTCTAGTAAATTTGGAAATATACGTATTAGTTCATCTTATTTTTGGCCAGAAGTTACCTAAAAGTTATTTCTTGCAATTGTTTTTTGACATAGGAAGACCACTTCTGTCATTTGAGCTCATGCCACAATTTCTGAGGTTCTGAAATTTCATTTTAATGTTTATTATTAAGTGTTATATTTTTTCTTTATTAAAAATATCTATAAAACCTATATGGGACAAGCGTTGCAGTGCCATACCATGTTACAACTACTTACCAGAGTATTTCCACACCTTATCATTGGTTTTGCTTGATTCTTTCCTATGTTAGTTATATGTGAAGTGGTGTATGTGCCATTGCATATTATTTTTGTTCATAGTATGCTGATTAAGAGATCTCTTTTTTTTTCCTTTTATTTTTAAATATCAGGAATTTTTTTTTTTACATTTCCAGCGCTCAGCACTCTTAAAACACTTTTCCATTTAATGATCTCACTCCACATTAGCGAATGTAAAGCAAATTTTTTATTGTTTTGTCTCTGAACAGTTTAATATCTTTCTAGAAAATTAGAATAGTAACAACAATTGAACTATTTGCCAGATATTTGGTTTCTGTTTTGTTTTTTTTTTTTTTTTTCTAAGTATTGCCCAACTTTGGGTTGTCATTACTTCAATTGTCATTTACTTGCATAAGCGCTGATATTACAGTCTTTTTCAGTAATAACAGATAATTCATGCCTTCCATATCATTCTTTATATTCACTTCAGTGGAAGTTGGATTGAGTTCTTAATCACAAGGTGATGCAGAGGATCCCACAAAAAGTAACACAATGTGATACAGTCTTATATTCCTTCTTACTTAAAGCTGCGCAGGTAACAGTTCACAACTAATTAATTGGTAGAGAAAAAGAGCCTAAGAACTGAAGAAAACAACACTAAAAAAGGGATGTTAACAGCTGGATTTGTGAGTACAGTGTAACAAGAGGAGAACATGTAAGCTAGATACATTTTTTAGAAGCCTGATCCACAGTAATATCTACTGTCTTTTTTAACCAGTGATAATTTTACAGTCACTGGTGTATTGCTGTGCTACTTGTAGCATACATTTGCTGTTCTACCTGTTCCTGTGCTCTTCAACCCAAATACCTTAATTACATACTTGTGGTCTTCTGAGGTGGAGCCTTTTAGTCTAAATAAGTAATGGAACAAAACTTCAGTTTTTTCACTTCTTAGGTTTACTTGCATTTCCTTGCACTTTATTAAATGAGAAGATGGGGAACTAAGATAAAATTTGGAATAGTATGGTATACAGGTGCAAACTGTCTTTGAAAAAAGATAAATATATCTTTTGCCAATTATGTATATTGATGTTGACTTTGGAAATATTTTATTCTACTTTGTATTTTAAGCTCTTCATTGGTAATTGTTCATAAAGGTGAAGGGAGAACTGATTATAGTACCCTTATAGCTTTCATGCTGTGAGTGTGACCAGCAGTAGATATATTTTATTATAGCTTAGATTCATATTTTGTAAAACTATTTATAGGTTTTACATTGCTTAAAATTTAGAGCAACAATGAAACTTATGAATACAAATTTAGAATATTATCTAGGTGGGAACCTTTTATTAAAAGCTGGCATTTCTTGCAATAGCTGAGACAGGTCTAGGGTCAGTATTTTCAGGAGTAGAGGAACTTTTCAAAGCATTGTTTTTGCCTAAGGGATGAGATCTTACTCCCACCAGTTTAATTTTTGTTACTAATCAGAATATCTATGTAAGTAAATTATGTATCTGATTTTTTTCACTTGCACAAGGGGTTACCTTTTAAATTTAGCTTCATCTTCCTTCATCACTTTGCACTCAGACCTAAAGCAGCACAAAGTGAATTCAAGAGTGTGTGCAGTTTTCAAAAGTAGTAATATGCGGGCGTTCTAGGTTTCCTATTCCCCTCTTCAAATTTTCATCTCGGTGTTAAGGATAAATACTAATACCATTTTGAGTCAGTGGCAGATTTTTCATTGACTATGTTGCCTTCATTACATGTAGAATAGCATAAATACTCATTTACCCATGCATATTTTTTTGTTTTTTTTTTCTATATTTTTTTCACCTAGGCAGTCTCCCAGATGCCAGTTTTCTAAAACTTTCTGATTTACAGCCAGTTGCTGTTAAAAGTACCATAGAGAATTTAAGCTCAGTAATAGTTATATCATCAGAAAGCTACCCAAGCTAATATTAATGTATAAGTTAGCAGTAGCTGAGTTTCCTGCTTGCAGCTGTATTTTCTTCTTTTTTTCCTGACTCCTAATAATGCTACATAAAACAATAAGCACACCTTGATAACAACTTTAAACAGTATTAGATCAGTAATTATAAATAACTTATGATTTTACAAGATTGCTTAAAAGCAGAATTTAAATGTTTTCAGGCCTAAATATGGGTAATGTAGATATAATAAATACAAACTCATCCTCAGATGATCAGTGAAGTGCCTACAGTGTGCTTATCTTTTTAGGCAACTCTTTCTCAAGTTATCTTAAAGATTAATTAAAATAGGCATGATTAGCTTTTCTACTACCTTTACATTTGTATATTTAATAATGCTTAAATTACTGCTCACTTATCAAAGAAACCTTTGAATTTAGAAAACATTACTGAATTTAATGGGTTTCTAATGAGCTACTGATGTCTGCACTTCAGTAGATCCAGATCACAGTGTGAGTTAACCATTCCTGGATATCTAATTATTATCTGGGAATATTATAAGCAGTTATTAAGAGCAGGAAGCACTTCTTAAATACATTTTTGTTTCTCTTGAGATTACTTTAGCTTAAAAAAAAATGGTCTTGGTTCATTTGTAGAGTGGTTTTGTTTCTTATGTAGAAAAAATGCTAACGGAACATGGAGAACATCAATCTGAAAACGTCCCAACAAAGCTTACTGAATAGGTAGCAAGAAATATCAGTTCAAAATGCAGACATTCAAACTCTTCATATGAAATTTCTTTTAGAAATGTTTTTCCTTCCTTTTTCTCCTTTATTTTTTTTTTTTCCTCCACATGAGTAAACAAAAAGGAAAGCCTAACCAGAATTCTTCCCTCCTGCACCCCATGTTTACTCCTCTTGTTAAATTTGCTCTTTGTCTATCCATATATTTGTTCTTACTCTCAGCAGAAAAACCTTTGAGCCTTGAAGACTTTTAAATGAAGGGTTTTTTTTGCTTTTGCTTTGGTGTCAGTTGATTTCTTATCGAAGTATTTGATTTGCAATTTTTTTCTTGTCGTTTGCAGAAGCCGAAAGCGGTATGCCCTCTTCGTTACCTTTCCTTCCAACCTCAATCCTACCTCCACTCCTTCTAACTTCAGGACTAATTCCTTGCCAAGAACACAGGAAGATAACATCTTTGTCTATCTTTCTCTGTATATACACACACATATATGCATATAGATATATATTCATCTGTCTATGTGTGTGTGTATATATATATATATATATATGTGTGTATATTTATATATGAGCCCCCAATCTCAAAGAGGAGAGAAAATAGCGTTTTATCTCTCCATTGGTTTCTGTGACTCATGCACTAACTTCTTTGCAGGAAGTACAAAATAAAACAGCTGTTTTGTAGGCTTTTCTTTTCATCTTCTTTTTTTTTTGAGTCATTGGTGTATCAGATTGTTGCATTTTAAAAGCAGAACTTACTGTTAGCATCTCCTCTTTTCTCATTTGTACTGTTATCGTGACAATGTGTGTTTTGTCTTTACCAGCCCTTGTGCTGCCATATTGTCTCCATATTCACACCTTCATTGATGTCCTTCTGTGCCCAGAGTTTTCCTTCAAACCACATCTTACAAAACAGTACTTAAAGTTTTCTTGTCTCACTTTCCATTAACAACAAATACCTGATTATTTGCATCACTGATCCTGTTTGGAGCCCAGTTACTCATAGCACAGTACTCAATAAAGCTATAGTACTGTTCCAGTGAAAGAGACATGGATAGTCCCTAATATGTGTTACATATATTTTGATGACATTTATTAAGCTCATTTATGAAGATGTTACCAAGTGTATTTGTTTCTCAGTTTTGGTTTTAATTTGGGAGGGCATGTTTTGCATTTTGTTTTAGTATACCATGCTGTGAGCCACTCCTTAGTCTACATTCTATCTTGCTGCTATTGGTTTGGATGAAGTAAATAAGGCATGCTTTTCCATATCCTCTTCTCTCCTCAATTATCTTAACCACTACCAGCTTTGTTTTTCTACCTGCTTGTAGAAGTCTGACTGTCAGTGACTGTCTGACTTATAGAAGGCTGTCTGACTGTTTTCATTGTCCAGACATTTCAACTTCCTTCTTCGTCATACTCCCCAAATTTTAATTTCTATGTCTGTTCTGTTGAGTGTGTTGTATGTGTTATATTTAATTATTTTTTAGTCTTATTCTCCTGTGGTTTCTGAGTAGATGTGTGAAAAGAGAGGTGACTTCCTGTCAGTTTGGCATTATTGAGATGATCCAACTGCAGAGAAGTTACTGCAACACTTAGCATCTTCAAGGATATGCAGTTGTTGCACCTCTACTTTGCTTCTTGCTTTTAGTATATATTATCTTGTGGTGAAGGCATGTTACTGCTGGCATGATGAGCAACTTGAAGAAGTGTTGTACCAAGTGAAGTTGCTTGCTCCCAGAATAAAGTATATTGTGCTCCTTCATTGTACTGATAATCATTCACTTCTGGAACCAGAATGAATAATCTGTATTGAATTTATCAGCACCGTTGAACTAGTTTGGACTATGCCCCAATAAAATACCTCATGCATATCCTGTAGACCATGACTTAGTAGTTTCTATCTTAAAGAACTCCTGGGAGCAACCTTTTATATGCTTGTAGTTATTAAGCTTTAAAATACTGTAGCATGTAATGTGCACTGTGTCTTTTGCCTTGTATTCTTTTTAGTGTCTTACTGGATTTTTCTGTGTAGAGCAATATGGATCTGAATTAATGTTAATGATTGAGCCCAGAAGAAAGAAGCAGTACTTATGAATTACATTCAGTGTGGAGCTGGTATGCACGCAATTCCCACTGTGGGATTGTGCACCTACCATCACACTCCATTTCAAAATGTACCCTGAAACAAAAAATATTATCTAAAACTGTTTTTGTAGTTCTAATTTTATAGTTGTGTAAATGACATGATACATTTTAAAAGGCTGTTATATAATAGGCTGCTAATAGTCGTGGATTTCATCTGGGCATGGCATGAAACAATCAAGTATAATGGCTGGGTTTATTTAAAAATGTGGTAGCTATGTTAGTAATACCACACAGTCTTGTTTAGGTAATGTATTAATAACACTAATATTATATCTTCCTGATTACTAGATGGTATTGCTACTGTTTCAGACACATGGGGAATGGTACAGTACATCTACCACAAGGTTTAAAATGGAGTTATTATGGCTTTTGTAATTTCTTTAGTCAAAAGTTTTCTGGGTTTTATTCATTTAATTCGACATCTGATCTTTTATATTTTTAGGGAAGGATAATGGTGGTTATAAGGGTAGCCATAAATCTGAAAGGAAATATAAATAAAAGAAAAAGGGAGAGCTGCTGAATCAGACAAGTTTTCCTTGATGCAGGGATGAGCAGTTCAATTGCTCACTGATAATGGGACTCATATTACCTAGCTTTATCCATCTAAATGTTAGATGTCTAGTCTTTTTTCAGTTATCCAGACTTAGTGGATGACTGCAAGGGAAGAGAGAGACAGTTTTTGAAAGCAGCCTCCATTCTAAGTCAGTTGAGATGAATACCACCTTTACTGTTATCTAAAATGTAGCCTTGAAAGTAAGAACAAATGAGAATAGTACATAACTGAGGCTGCTGACAAGGAAAATTCTTAAATGAATTATCTGCATCTTCCAGTTTTTAGTCTTCACATAGTGCTATTAAAATGTTGGTATCCTTGCCTCTTGTCTGTGAGGTACTTGCTAAGCATTTCCACTCAGCACTGTTTTAAGACCTTTAAGCAACCTCCCATATTCATAACATCCCTCATTTTTTTTTCCAGAGAATACAGACAGTTATACAAATCTGAAAGTCACTTACTGTATAAACACTATGTCTAGATTAAGAGCTCAAAGTTATGTCCGTTTACAACTTAAGTAGTAGTGGAAGCCTGCTCAGTTTCAAGCTGTGCGAAGCAAATTGTGAAGCCATGTTACTTGGCAAGTGGGCTAGCAGTAAACATGTACAGTGTAATGTTGGTTCAGAATAACTCTGATAGGTTGTTTCTCCATGTAGTTCAAATGGAAGATAGTTGAATATCATTGAAAGCTACAGGAATTTTTTTTTCATCTCCTACCAAAATTTTTGTATACTGAAAACTTATTAGAAACAATATTCTGCATATTCTAATAACACGAAAATATAGCAGCCATCAAACTTCCTAATGCTCTTTCAACCCACAAAATACAGTTGGAGTCCAACATGTATGATGCTTAGAAATGGGAGGCAAATAACATTACCCAACAGCAGAACTTAGTACAAAAAAATTAGTTGGAGGGAATAGTCCTGTCCCAAGTGTCAGTCACAGATTGTCCTGCAGTTCAAACCTCCAACTACCAGGTTCTCCATCAAATATCTTGAAGTGCAGCAAATCATGGAAGACCTGCAACTAGTAATCAAAACTTTAGCTCACTTAATGCTTTAGGGAAGACGTAATATGGTATTCCTTATCTAGGTCACAATATTGTTGTATTGTGCATCCAACGATCCATGCACGACCAAAAAGGTATTGTGCGATGCTCATGTTCAGAAGTAGTTTCAGGTAAATATGAATGGATGAACAGATAGTTACATATATCTGTACTTTACTGAAGGTAGCATATATACTTAAAACATCAGAAAGATATAATTGAACAAGTAAACAAATTGTTCAAAATTAACACACTGTCAGAAATATCTATTGTCCACTGACATCTGAAAAAGTCATTATGTCCTATCTTAACTTTTAATTGAATAATCTATTTAAAGAGATCCATAAGCATTTGTCTAGAATTTTTCTAACTACATTTGGATTTTTCATTTTCTTAAAAACTCTCAAATGTGTACTAATTCCCATTTGTGCTTCATCTGCTTGTATTTCAGTCCGTCTGGAAACTCAGTTTCAACTGTATAGACACTATTCTTTCTGATTCTTTGCAGAGCTTTAAGTGTTCAATGTCAGGTTGGACGGGGCTTTGAGCAATCTGTTCTAGTGAAAAATATCCCCGACCATGACAGGGCAGTTGAAACTAGACTGTTTTTAAAGGCCCCTTCCAACCTAAACCATTCTGCAAATCATTCTGTAATTCCTGAGCATATAGTTGAAATCAAAGGTCATTTTCAGATTTTTGATGTGTGTCATTTTCATAACTCTTAGATGTGTGATCTTGTTGAACAAATGAACTAACTTTTGCTAGTTGTCAGGTAACTGTAAAGCAGGGGTTTCCAAACCGCTTTCTGTTACAGAGCTGGCTTAGAAGTTGTTGTATTATCATAGAGTAATGGAAGTATCTTCTGAGTTTATGCTTGTGAAGTACATTAAATTCCTATTAAACACATTCAATGATATTTAATTTACACATATTCAAATTACATGGCTTTAATTGCCATGTGTTCTAACTGCTCATGTTTGAAGGAGCAAGCAAGCAAACAAGATAATCTTAAAATGTGACACCTGTAATGAAAAGCTTGTCCTGAGGAGCATATTTCAGGAGCTGGAATTTCTAAGGAATTATGACTAAAAGTTTTTTGAGCTTACCATTACTTGATTAGTTTCTGAGATAACCTAAACTAAAAATGTTATAAAATTTGTTCAAAATCTTAGAAACTTTTAAAATATTTGTCATTCTTTGCTTAATTTCATGAGCTAAATTAGGAGATTAAACAGAAAGAAAAATCAAATTGTGCTTTATGATAAAAAACATCTTTAAAAAGAATCATGGTGTGATTTTCAACAGCATTTTCTCATTGGCACAAAATTCATATGGATTAGCTATATATATTAATATTAAATTTAAAGCATTTCTGTCTTTTTTTCCCTTTTTGTACATCTTCCTATACCTGCAAAACTCCCCAGCCTTGGAGATGCATAAAAATGACATATTAGCTGAAACTTTCTCACTCAAAACTCCAGTTTACTTTGCTATGTACTTATCCTCTCAACTGTGGGGATATATATGAAAATTTTCATGAGCTGCTTAAACAGATATATTCATTCTCAATATCTGATGGATGCATTATTCTTGGAATGCTCATAAGACTGTTTTACTTTTCATTGTCCTCTTTGTTCTCTATATTCTATTCTTCTAATTCAAAACATTTCCCTTGCTGTACATATTCAAGTGAGTGCTTACCAAAGCATAACCTTAGCTAATGACACTACAGGTCTCATAAGAAATAATTCAATTGCTGTTTTAATAAGCAGCGTATGTAATAAATCCATGTAGACCCAGTAGAAATTGCTCATGATTTTGCTCTGGTTAAATATCAGTGATAAACCTAAAGCTTTATGAGCTTTTGCTGTAGTTCTTTGCCAATAGCAGCGATGGGGCAAATTCATTTTTATTCCCAAAGGAAAACTGCTTCTAGGGTCGCATTGCATTAGCTGCCATGACGTCTATATTTTGTGGCTGTCACTACATTGTATTTGGAAAATAAGTATATGTGAATGAAGTATTAGATATGACAAAAATAAAGTCTATTCACTGACCCATCTGAATTGATTTAATGTGTCTCAGAAAACCGTGAGATACAAAACAATGGTCACAATACAGTACATCCTAAATGGAGCCAGTTACTCCTGATTTAGGATTGTGTTCACTGCCTCTTAAAAGAATTGCTTAATTTCTCATTATTCTGTCAAATTTTAAATTTGAGCAGGTGGTGAACGTTTGCATATTTAGTGATTACCTCAGTTTGTGAAGTTTGGGTTGTTGAGCTTTAGGTAGTGGTTTTTTACTGGTTTGGTTTAGTTTATCTATCTCCAAGAATGGGATGAGGGGGAAAAAGAGGTGAGCCTGTGTAAAGAAATCTATTAATCTGTTTACACTGAAAAGTTGTAATACTTCTGTGGTTAAGGGCAAAAGAACAAAATAAGGGCAAATAAAGTATTTTTCTAACAGAGCAGTGCCCATTTGTACCTAAGAAAAATAGCCAACCCTAACCATATTACAAGTCTTTGCATATTTTAGAAGGAACAGCATAGTAGAAGTGCAATTAGCATCTGTAGAGGTTTAACAGCTAAATTCTCAGCATAATTGCAGACTAAGTACTGGGAGACAGTGAAAAGGAAAAGTGGAGACTGAAACACAGATGAAGTTACAGACATGTTAGAAAGCTTTACCAGAAAGACTTTGGAGAGTTAGTGGCAGAAGGATTCTCTCCTGGTTCTTGAGAAGTGCCTTCTCTAGGCTTACATAGGCTCACAAGCTTAAGATGGGCCATTGTCAACTTTTTTCTCCAAGTATACTGGTAGAGTGCATGTCTCATCTCCTTTAGTGATGTTAAGGTATCTCTGCAACAACTAGTAAGTGCTGTGTTAGCTCAAGTGTCAAAAGTTTGTGCAGGGAATCTGAATTTTCCAACCGTTTGTGACTTGAATGTTGGGTTTCATATGAAGAAATTCCTGTGGCATTGTTTATTTTGTTATTTTTGTTTGGTTGTTTTTTATTTTTGTCTGTTTGTTTTGTTTTTGTTTTTTTTTTTTTTTTTTTTTTTTTTTGGGGGGGGGAGATTCCCCTTCTGTCTTATTCCATTTTAAAACCTGTGAAAATGCATTTTAAAACTGCATTAGGTAAATGTTTTGGTTACATTAAGCCCAGTAGACTAAGAAAACAAATGCCAGATGTGAAGTTTAGTTGTGCAGCTTTTATTCATCCATTTATCTGCATGCATAATGTAGGCGTTATTTACACCATCTCATTTCATTTTTGCATTACTTCTTAAGTGAGCTGTTTAGATGAACCTGCTTTCTGTGGTGATGACTTCCATTTTCTGTAGTTCTCCTCTCCTTTTTGTTGCAAAGCTTGAAACTGTGAATGAAGGAAAAAGGAAGGATATCTGAGTAAATGCTTTCTTTGAGATTTAATTTTCCTCTGCCACAGAATACCTCTGTAAGAGTGAGCTAATAATTTAATCCAAACCTTTTACAGATAACCTCTGATTAAGTGTTAATTATTTTGGGAACTAGAGGCTGGGCTTTTGGAAACGCTGAGCATTCTGACTTACCCAAAAGTCCCTAGAAGATGTATATGGAGAGATGCAATGCTAAATACTTACAAAAAGTCACCTGTAGGCACCCCAAATAGCTACTATATCTCATAGTGACTTAATCTCTCATCTGTAAAATGGGCTATATCAATATCTTCATTCTTGTAAAATAACGTATTTGTGAATCTTTTGCATGCTATAGTGATGACCACTGCAGAAAAACACATAAGAAAAATATGATGCTGATTTTAAAGAGACAAGCTACATGAAGCCACGCCTGGAGTAATGGCATTAAAACACCACTGAATGAAGTTCCAGATTGTGAGAAAAAGTAGTTTGTGGCTATTAGATTAAGAATTGTATTATAACATCTATATAATAAATTATGGCTGCAATGACCAAGCTTTTAATTCTTAACTCAAGAGCACTTTATTTTGCAGCCTGAGTATTCTTTTCATAGGGCCTTGTGAGCATATGCAATCACACAAAACAATTTGCTTATTATGAAGGTGTCAGATATATTTTTTTGTCACACTAATTTGTTATGTATTGATAATAAATAACATCTTGAATAAGAGATCTGCTGAGACCCATTTTCTCTCCTAAGAATAACGTAGTTTTTTTGCCTTTACAATTTAATAGTGTGTATCTCTTCAGAAATGTGCTTATTTTTATATATGTGAGCTTCCCCAAAATCAATTTTTGCTAAATGCACAAGGTGTTTAAATCGATGTTAGGCTTTATTCACTGTAAATTGCATGTTTGACTTACAAAGACTAAGCCTTAATGAAAGACAAATGAGAAATTTTGGCAAGCTTTAAGTTTTAGCTAGTCAAAAAGTTAGTTGTCTTACATATTTAAGAAATTATCAGAGAATATATTTACATCTCTACCTATTCATGTTTATTCTATTCATATTTAGCCTAGTACTTTGCAAAGTACCTTACCTAAAATCTGGTGTTAAACTATTATGAAAAAAAAAGGTATTCGTAGAGAGACATGCAGTACCTCACTTCTTGGAAGCAGTTTATAATTTCACTCATTGAATATAGCTGAGGCTATTCTGTCAGTGTGGTTGGGTTATTTTTGTTCTCCATGGCTGATTTAAAAATTTTCTATTCATTTTATGTTTTTTCAGCTGTCGTGACTGATTGTCTTGTACCATTCCCCTTGAGTGTATGTGTGTATTTATTATTTTAAACAATAATATGTCCATATAGGGGTCCCATTAACATTCTACTTCACTAGAAATTGGCAAAAGCTTACATCAAAGGGTTTACCTTCATAAATGATATCTTGTATTGTTATTGAGTGGTGGTTTCTGGTTCTTCTCTTTTCACCATAATGGAATTTTTCACCACTTTGCATGACAGAGCAAGAAAGCCGAAATGCTCAGCCGCACACAACATGTTTCGTTTTTTGTATAGTCTATATTCAAAGCAAAAACATAAGAAAATATGCGTAAACAAATGATGTGGTAATAGGTAAAAACATGTAACTATCTCAAACTTAAGTTTTTGTAAAAAGCATGTAAAACTGCTATTTGATTGGAAATTTCAAAGAATGGCTTAAAATTTCCTTGCAGCCTTCCCTATCTAGTGGGTCCCCTATAAATAAAGCTATTTTGGAACATTCAATTAAAAGTAATTTAAATTTATGGCTTTGTTGTTTTTGTTCTTGTTTCACTGAGCAGTATATTAATCAATCCTGGAAACCATGTCAAGATTCAAGAAGGTACTTTAGGATTCTTCATTGCAAGTGATGCCAAAGAAGTAAAAAGGTAATTAATATTTTTTTTAATTTCTTAAATTTAATCATATAATGTTTAATTTTTGGGTTTGTTTCTTTGTGTGTAAACACCTAATTTTCATTAATATTTGTTTAAAGATTCTCAGGGGTAATTAAGTTGCTACTCTAGCAAAGCAACCATGTGTACCACCCATTTTCTTAACTACAGCTCTAAATATCAAGGAAATTAAATAATTTTGCAGCAGATGTGAAAAGAAAGGAAGAAGCTATTTATTTCAGAGTCTTTCTAGAAAATATTTTGATCTGACTTCTCTATAGTTAATTTGTCTCAGTTGAATTACTTTGAGAGAGGACAGGGATTACAGTTATGTCTGACTTCCAGGTTTAGAGTACTTTTTATTTACATTGACTTAAGCAAATATTTGATGTGTGCAAACTACTCATTCAGTAATTTCATTAGTCAAATAATATTTATGCTTTTGTAATTTTTATTTACTGAAACTACATATTCTATAATAATAAATCATAATAATAAATCAAACTACAACCATGCGGTATATATCAACCACTGTAGACAACTTCAGAGGTTCATTGTGCTTGGCTGTGTTAGGTTTGGTGTCATGGGTTCAGCAGCAGCAGTCGGCTCCAAGTGTACTGGACGCCCCTCCAAGAGCGGTTTATGTTATTCTGTTTAGGACAAAATGTGTTTACTCTTGTTTATTAGAATTATAATATGACAGAAAGGAATAAAAAGAATGTGAGAAAATGATTTTTGAAATAAATAATTATTCAATGTTTGTAAGATTAAGAAAAGGGAATACTTGCAGCTGAGTGCTTCCTCATAATTGGCAATTTTGTTGTAATTTATGATATCAAGAATCTGATATTTACTTGACGTTCTCCTTGAGTTTGATATTTTAACTAAATCCTATACTTAGCATGATAAAATATTCAGATGAGAACCTTAACAATGTCCTAAGGTTCTTATTATTAAATTGCAGTGAAAATAATATTTAAGCAATGCATGGTTTCCATGAATATTTGAAGAAATTCAAAACATCAAAACAGTGAAATTGCTGAGAACTTGAGTTGATTTTTATTGTAAGAGCTAAGATAATTTTGAGGTAGGTGAAACATACAGGACAGCACAGGAGTGCTCCTGTCCTCTCATATTTTTAGCACCAACTCTGGAGTATTTGCAACCAGCGTTGCCTCAGGTATGCTGCCTTTCAGCACATGGTTCTTTTCCTCTCTGGTGCTTTTCTCCAGTTGAATATAGAGAGCTGCTCAAAATCCTTTACTGTGATGCTTGGGTGATTTTTTTTTTTTTTTCCTATCATTTCTAAGGCATTTTACACTTTCTATGAATTAATTTCAGAGTGTAAGTAAAAATTACCCAGCATAACATTTTTAACAGGGAGCAGTTCATAGAATTAAGAATTTAATAGAATGGTTAGTGTTGGAAGGGAACATAAAGATCATTCAGTTCCAAGCCCTCTGCCATAGGCAGGGACACCTTCCACTAAACCAGATTGCTCAAAGCCAGTTAATATGTTTGGAGAGATTTTATACATCATTGATCTAGTATGTTGCATCTAATATCAAGCTGAAACAAAATTCCCAGTTCTCCTCTGCTTTTTGCAGAAGGCTTCATTTAGAAAGTTGCTGCCTCCCTTAACACATTTCTTAGCTCTTCTGTGCAAAACAAATGATTATCAGATGTGTTTCAATTAACAAAACTAGTTATGAAAGAAGTTTTCACCCTCTTGAGCTATGAATCAGAGTCAGGAAAACGTTCTGAAGTTGAGGTCTTTTGGATAGGGGGTATGGAATTTGTGGAAATAAAGCCAATTAAGCATGTTATATGGAAGAAATTTAAATTAATTTTTTTCTGTTTTTTGTTACATACTAATAGAGAAATTTCAGTTCCTTTAAGCTAAAATTATTTATCAAATATGTATTCCACAATGAAATATAACATGCAATGTTTAGTTATGCTTCTTGATAAAGTTACTTTTCCATTTTTAGAACAGTAATTTCATGAGAAATGATACCTAGAAACAATTATGTCTAGCTAAATAGCTTCATGTAAAATAGAGTGTTCAAATATAATACAAACTTATGAATTTTATCTTTATTAATTTACATGTTATTACTAACACCAGAAATTCATATGCTCCAAATCCACATAAACACAATTATATTGAAGTATTATTTTATTATAGCAGTCACTGCAGGTATTTGCTCTTGACTTTGCATAAGAGATGGAACGTACTCCTTAAGACATTTATTCTACATTGGACTTCAGAAACGTGATCTGTAGAGATAACCTATGTCTAATTTGTATCATGAAGTGTTCTAAAAGAATATTTGTGATAGTGGATTATTGTTCAATACAGTTGGACTGGGGAGAAGCTATAAAACTTGGAGGCAGTTTTCCTTGTTTATGTTGTGGCATCAACTCATGGCTTGAAAAATATTTTGTTCTCATTTCCTTGTAGATTTTTTTTTTTTTTTTGTTTTGGTGGAAGGTGAAGTTTTAGAAGGCTGTTGTGATTTAAGCCAAGCCAGTAACTCAGAACCACACAGCCGCTTGCTCATTGGTCGCTCCTTTCCCTTCTTCCCTGCTCCAGGCAGGACGGGGAGGAGAATTGAAGGAAGTAAACCCCTGGGTTGAGATAAAAGCAGTCCAATAACTAAAGCATAATCAAAACTACCACTACTGCTTCTAATGGTAATGATAAGGGGAAATAGCAAGGGGAGAGAATATGAAACTGAAAAGAGGAGACGAAAAAAATACGCAGTAAATACAAGTTGATGCCCAATACAATTGCTCAGCACCCACCAACTGATATCCAGCCTGACCTGAGCAGCGATCTGGCCCATCTGGGTAGCTCACCCCAGTTTATATACTGGGCATGGTGCACTGTGCTATGGAATACCCATTTGGCTAGTTCAGGTCCGGTGTCCTACCTCTTCTTCCTCCCAGCTTGTCCCCCTCCTCACTGGCAGAGCATGAAACTGAAAAGTACTTGATGAGAGTAAGAATTACTCAGCAACAACTAAAACACTGGTATGTTATCAGCATTGTTCTCTGACTAAAACCAAAACACAGCCCTACATCAGCTACTAGAAATGAGAAAAGTAATATTGCAACTGAACCCAGAGCAAAGGCCAGAAAAGTTCTGCAGCAAAGTATATAAATGCTCAGAGAAGTCTTTTTCATTTTATATTTTGTTTCTTGGTAATCTTAGGACAATTTCACAGTCTGAAAGAGTAATGTTTTTGGAAATTTCTTAGAAAAATTGTCTGCTACATTTAGGACTTAAGTCTTCCATCAGTATCTTGCATTCTGTCTTGATTTTAGAAACATTAATAACCTTCAATCAGGTCTTACTGCAAATTTGAATTTTTATTTTCTGGTCTGTATCTCATATGCTAGACCTGCTACCTTTCTCCTCATGGAGAGGAATAAATGAAATAAATTTGTAACTATTTGAATTAGGTGTCTAGTTCACACATCTGAAGATTTTCTTTAACAAAGTTACATCTGTGGTGAATGCTGTCTTATTAATCTAAAAAGAATTAGTAGTGGTTGTCCTAACTGAACTGCCAAATGCTGTGCTTATTCAGAGGATGTGTATTAATATTGTTTATTTTTCTTTTTATGTTTTGGACTGTAGATTGTTCTGTTCCAGTGACCTCCCTATTGCTATAGCAGTCTAATCATCCAGTACTGTCAGCAAAATTCATGGGTGGTTGCAGTGGTTGTTTCTTACTGACAATTTTTATTGAGAAGCAGTTCCTGCCAATAAGAAAGGGTTGGGAAGATAGTCATGGGGCTGATATATCCTGAATATGAATAAGTAGAGGGAGATTTCAGCAGGTTATAAAGTATGTTTAATTTGTTGAGCCAGTAATCCTGGTAAACAGTAACTGTCCAGCTGGAGGCCAGCTGTCTGATCCTCATGAAGTGTGCCATAGCAGCCTTACATGACATGTTGACTTTAAAGGTGTGATTAAACTCTCCTGTGGGCAGTCTGATGCATATTTATTATTATGGAATTTTGTTTTAATCTTAAGTACAGTCAAATGTTTACCCTTTCTCACTTCCTTATTTCCCCTTATGCTTCATCTAGTGGTGAGCCATTTGATACAAGACTAGAAGTTCATAAGCAAAAATAATAAGTGGAAACCTAGGTGGTTCACCTTGTTAGCTGTAAATTTTTTTTTGAAATTTTGACTTTTGTCTATTCAGTATTTAAATGGTTCTGCTGTATTCAGGATGAAAAAATAGCTTGAATCAAGGTTATTTCAGTTTCATTTAGATGTTGCTTTATGAACTTGTTTTGAGTAGATTAGCCCTTTGTGGTTTTGTTTGGCCTTTTATTTTTTAATTTTTTTTTTTTGTGGAAATATCATATCTGATGTTACTGTCACATTGATATTGTTGCAACCTCTTCTTGTATCCAAACTGAAGTTCTACTTGTTGCCAGGCTGAACAATTGGCCCGGGATGCTAGACAGTCTTTTAAAAAAGAAAGAAAAATAAATTTGGTGTATCTATTCTGGTATATTAATTTTATATATACATATATATATTTATATGTTAGTGACAAAATTATTGATTGCTCTTTTTTCTACAATGGCAGACAAATGAACTGATATGCTGTGTCATAATTATCATCCCTTCTCCCACTTACTTTTCAAATAGAAGTATATTAAAAGAAATGCTAATTTGGAGTCTTGTGCTTGAAATTAATGGTCTTGTAGCAAATATTTCCTACTTTACATGTCTAAACCTTTTCAAAGATTAAGGAAATTAGTGCTGGCATGTTTCATTAATTTGGCACTGCATCAAGAGGAAACATGGGACTGATTTCATTTATATGGATTAAGAAATGTGTCAGTATTTCCATTTTGTTTCTCTAGGGCATTTTTTTATTGCAAGGCCTGCCATGACGACATCACAGATCCCAAAAGGATAAAAAAATGTGGCTGCAAACGGCGTAAGTAATATTTCTATCACTCTCTTCCTCTCCTTTTCATGAACTGGTCAGCTTTGAAGAATCTATCTTTACATGTTTAAACCATGATACAGAAAAGCTAAGAAGTAAATACACAGCAACATAGTAAATTCGATTTGCATTTCTCAAGTCCATACATTTTTATTATATTTTTGCAACACTCACCTGTTTCTTCATTTAAAAGTCCATTAGGGTCCAAAGCTAACAAAACCTGAAGAAATAAAACAAGCTAGATTGTGGAGGCTTCTGAGTTAAGAATGATGTAACAGTGAAGTTATGTTCTCATTCATACCAGTGCTCATTCTACCAGTGGCAGAGATCCATTAATTTCTGTAGTTTTCTATTTAGTGCAAAATTTTTGTCTTGCTGAATATAATTCTGTAAAAGAAGCTGGAGAATAATATTCCATCATGTAACTATTGAAATAATTATTATTGACATAAATGATCAATTTTACTAGAGGAAGGCATTGTCTGGAAAAAGCTAAATATGAACCTATAACATATATCCTTTTAGAAGATTCTGTAGTTGAATTGCTAATATTTTGTTTGGTTAACTTCTTAGGGCCGCTTTTTAAATTGCTTGCAAAGTGAAGAAATAATTGAGTTTTGGAATCGAGATCAGACATCACATCTGTATATTTATAAATATATGAAATTAGCATTTTGTCTATCTATACTTGAAAGGACTTTTTGTAGGAACTATTACAAACACATTTTGGCCAAAGAAGTGTTTGACTTATGAGTATGTGTGAAAATATCAAAAGGGTGTAAGGATTCCTTTCTCGATAGATAGCTGAATATTTATATGCATTCCATGGTATTCTGCCATGAAAAAGCTCATTCAGTTCAAAAGTGCTGATCAGCTTAATTGAAAGACCTCAGAAAAGTTTGATCAGAAGAGTTTTACCATTACTTTTAAAAGAGAAATCTCTTATTTATAGATCCAGTCATAGTGTTATCACTGTTTTGCCTTAGAGAATGAAAGCAAGCCTAAACAGAACATTCTCTGCCTTTAAGGGGACCCTGAAATTGATGAATTCTTGAAGATTATTTTAAAAATAGAAAAATATGTCACAGGAGGTTTTAAATAAATTCCTTTCACCCAGAAAAACAGTGTGGATCAAAGTAGTATAGTTGAGAGAAAGCAGCTAAACCAGTGACAGAAAACGATGTTTATTCTCCCAGTAGCCACAAGGAGAGCAAAGCGCATGGAAAGCATGTCTGATGTGGAAGGAATGAATGCATTACCTAATACATTGGAAATAATTGTTGAAGAGCAGTCTATCAATGTGAGAATGTGACTTTGAACTGCTGCAAAGCAAATAAGGCTGCTGAGTAAGTTCTGGTAAAGCCAGTTACAGATGCCTCAGGGTGCCTGAAACTCTCAAACACAATCATTTTTCCAAATTACCCAACAATTAAAAAGCAATAAATTTACACAGGTAACATATTGGATTCTAGGAAAAAAAAATTACTTGTATTTTCTCTTCCTTCACATAGTATATGTTTTTCACATGTGCTGCTTAAAAAAAAAAAAAAAAAGAAATAAATTCCTAAAAATCTGTCTTTTTAATGCAAGATCTACACTTTTAATTGAAATCTGTTATAAGATAGGATTCAGAAATTTGCAGTATAAAGGGCAAGAATCCTTTATTGAGCACTGATGAGAATCAATGGAACCTCCTCAGTACTAGGAAACCAGGGAGAAAATAGTATCCTGTGACTCAGCAAACACAATGGATGTATTACCAGCAGTAAGGCCATGGAGAGGTGGGAGTAATGACTTTTGGGTTTGGAAATGTTCCAAACAGCATGGTCACATGTATCAGTCCAAAAAATGAAAGGGTGTTGGAAAGATAAGAAACAAAATGATGGAATTAGTGAGGCAGAAGAAAGCAGCTCTCAAAGCTGCTGCAGTGAGCACTGAGCACTAAGGAGGGAATCCTCTGAGTCAGGTAAAAAGAAGAAAAAAGTGGTAAGACTAAAATCTTAAATTTCCCTTTCATAGTCTCCTCTCTCCCTCTCCCCCATCTGTGTTCTCCCCTCCCCTTTCCTACATACACACGTGGTCACAGATACCATGATAGCTGGCAGCACTCAGTAGTGCAGCCGAGAACAGCTTCCACTTAGAAGCATGCTCACAACTAACAGGAATAATTGTATAAGCAATAAAACAGTTGCTTTGCTTTTAAAGTTCTGTCAAAAAAAAAAAAAAAGTTTCAACAGTGTTTTTGACTCTCAAATTTTGATTACAATCTTGAAATCCCTTTCAATGGACTGATTTTTTTTTTAGTTGCTTTGTTTTTAAGGTAAGCCTTTCTGCAGTTTGTTATTCATATAAAATGTCTTAGCTTTAGCTTTCAAATCACTAATCACTTTTGAGAAAACTATGTTATCCTTCTGAAAGATACACAAATCATTGGTCTTAAAAATGCAATCTTACCAAAATAAAGCATAAATTGAGAAACTCTTGCTATTGAATTAGGAAACTGTCAACTGCTCTGTCAACAGCTAATGTGTAAGTTTGATTTTCAAAGGCACTGCAAATAGTCATATGTGTGTATATGTAGTCCTATATGTTAAATATATATTTTAATTAGTAACATAGCAATTAGAGAAAGCTGAATGTGGAAAATGTGTGAGATGAAATGAAAGTTTGTATGTAAAAATATTGACACACACGGGTGCAGTAAATGTGAAAGAAAGCTTAATTATGGTGGCATTAATTAGTGCAGCTTCCTGTGCCTCTGACACTTGGAAAACACATTCTTTAATAATGCATCTGTGCTTGCACATCAATTTAGATACTGTTTTAACATTACCTTGTGGTATTGTTGGGGTCTAAATCTGAGTCTGACCTACATAGTCATTTGTCCAAGCCTGTTAGGCCCAATATCAATAATGCAGGGTAGACCAGTACGTTTTTACAAGGCCAGGGAAAATAAAAGTAACCTTGTTTCCTTTTGCAGTTACACTGCCATCCATTTCTCCTTACCCATATGACTACCTGAATAACATATGAATGCTGCTGTCGCATTATCCAGAGAAGTGCTTGTGTGGAAATTTAATTCACAGATTGTTAATATTTTTTGTAATGTTTTCAATCTCTTTCCTATTCCATTTAACTGTAGTTTTTGCAGCAAGGGGCCAAATACATGTATATATTTATATAAAATGCAGCCACTTTGGGATGAAACCTCTAAACTGGATGACCTACTCTTCCTGTTTCTTTCATTTTGTGCAACAATTATGGTCTAATTCTCTATATATTTTTTCCAGTGACAGTGCTTGCTGTGATCGGTGGGTGTTGAACCCCTCAGGGAACATATATCAAGTGTACGTTGATGTGTTTGAAGGAATTTCTTGTAATCTATGATCATTGACAAACTTTTGATTTATTTTTCCTCTTGCTGCCTTGGAACACGGCCCCTACTATATTTTAACTTCACACTGATAGTGATCTATTGTGAGTAAAAATGGGTTCCCTGTAGCCCAGAGTGCGGTCCAACCTGTCTTTCTAGCAAAGAGTATTTTTGTTCAGTATTTTGGTTCTTTTCTTTATTTATGTTGCATGTAGCAGTGACGTCATACCCACAAGTTTCTCATTGTTTGCACCAATGGAGATTAGGGTGACGTTGAAGAAAATACAGTTTTCCCCTCTTCCACCTTTTTGCCCCCTTTTTTCCACAGCCTTATTTTTTTATCGCTATTTGAAAATGAGATCTTAGCAATAGTAGTTCCTTGAAATTATTCTAGCAATATCTCATGAATTTTTAAAGATTCCAGTTAGGCTGGAGTAATTAATGCTACAGCACTATTTGCTGGCTTAAATGCAATTCATTGTCTGACCTGTGTTCAATTCTTCTTGTACTTTGTCTTTTCCACTGCATAGCTGACACAAAAAGCAACACAGCAGTCTTTTACTTTCCTTATCTAACCTCTTTCTTACTGTTGACAAAAAAAAAAAAAAAAAAAAATGAAAAAAAAAA
>JASSUY010006454.1:25417-30417 GCA_032466535.1 Forpus xanthops
AGTGTGTGTGTACAGAAACATTTTGTTGTCTATGCTGTTTTGTAGCTCGCCTTTGATTGCGCACAATGCAGCCACACAGAAGGTGCTAGACTCATTAAGGCAGCTATCTTCTGAGATGAAACCTGTAATATAATGGACATGCCTATGCCTGTACTGAATCTATGCCCATTCCTGTAAGGGATCTTCCTATGTCTAATATCCACATTTAGAAACCATTTACTCACCTCGATTTCACCCCTTTTTTAAAAGAAGGCAAAAAAATCTCTGTCCCCTTGCAACAGAGAAGTGCTTGAAAATATACTCTCAAAGTACTCAGTGTGTAGTCAGTTCTTTGGTAAGGGGAAAACATCATTCGACAGCACCATAAAGATAACCCACTGACACTGCCAATTAGCCTTTTACTCTGGGGGGGCTCTGGAGTGCTTTTGATAAGACTATTGGCTGATCATAGCCAACTGAAATAGCTCAGGTTTAGAGAGAACTGAATTTATGGAAAATACTGCAGAATGTATTTGAGTAACAAGTATATAATCTCTCATCAAAAAATGTTAATTGAAATAATTTTAAAATATATATTTTTAATAACTATTGGCTCAACCCTAAAGGCTGTATTGCACATCAGAGATAAGAATGTACCCTTTCATCCTATCTCCAGTAGCTGTATGTGAGCAGGCTACACTGAAGGACAAAAAGGGCCCACCACCAATCTGCTAAATAAAACAAGTCTTTTAGAGGAGCTAGCACCATCTCCTAAAGAAAGAATGCCCCCTGCTGCTCGGTTACAGAGCTGCACAATAGCAAAAGAAACGGATTTTCAAAACCAGGTTTCATTGGACCGAAACCTCTGAAAAATAAATCAATAAATAGATTGGAAGATAATAATAACAATTTTTGTGGATTATCTCTCCAAACTATTAGGCGATATGCATGTATAAAAGCAAATTCTTCTTTTAAACTATTTTGAAAGAGGCATTTCTGCTACTCTGATGTTCATTTTTATGATATACTTGCACAGCATGGCCCCAAACATCTTACTCTAACCGATTTTATAAAACCAAGCTCAATATTTTCTTCATAATACTCTAATGCATAACACTTTTATTTTAAAATTATTAATGTTGTTACATTCAGTAATTGTTTTGGAATACATTTTCCTTTATATAATTTGCTGCCTGACCACTAACATAATACTCCCCCATCATTACTGCCTATATTGTCCTTCAGAAACATATGTATATGATTTGTCCACAGAGGTTTGCCTCTGAAAAACAACCAGCTGAGATTCTTAAATATCTAAAAGTTATATTCACAGCATGTAACTTTGCAGCAAGCTATCACACTCAAGTGCCCTTAAAGTGTTGCCAAAAACAGTAGAGGCATGCGTACTCATTTATTTTACATCAGCAGAGAAGAAAGGGATTCATGAATGCTATTCTAGAATGCTTACCCCATCTGATCTGATCCTCTTTTGTATTAAATGTGTTCCTAAGGAAACCCTATGTTTCTGAAAGTAAAAGAGGAGCTTCTGTACTGAGTTTTAAACAGTCAACAATTAGTGCCTCCAGCAGCAGATATTCATCTTTATCCTGCCATTTCTTCTCTTTCTTATTTAGCTTCTCACATAAGTAGAGACTCTATGGATAGTCACAGCAGGCTAATTTTTGTCTCTGGAATAACACTTTTTTGGGTCATTCAGCACCTGAAAATACAAACTCAAAGACATTTTAGCTCAAACTCAAAGACTGCTTCAACACCACATAGTCCTTTCTAGCTTGTCCTTTACAATACTTAACATTGTCCTGTTCTGTAGTATGAGGTTCTAGGCATTGTGGAAATGTAAAAAGTTAGTGCTAAAAAGCAGTGATTGTGCCCCAGTAAATATTTCTGAGACTAAAGCTTTGCCTCACCTGGCCTCAGTTACGGATAAAGAAAAAAAAATAATATCAAAAAAAAACCCCAAAACCTTAAAATAATTCTTCTTCTGCCAGATATTAACTTGAATTTTGCTCCTTTCCCAATGTCTCACTTGCAATATCTGGAGAAACATGTAGTCTGTGTGGAAGATACTATTTCATTATCCAGAAAAACATAAAGTCAGGTTAAGAAAACCAAGAATATTGAATAAGATAGATCAAAATTAGCTGAGAGAAACTGACAATATATACTGTAAAAAAAATATGCAAAAGACAATTTCACTGTATCTGGTATGCCATGAGCCAGCATTCTCTGAACACTTCCAGTTCTTTATCAATGAGTCCACAATTTGTGGGAAAAAGAAAGTATATGTTTCAACAATTCAAAAATAAAATTGAAACCTTTTGATTTAAGAAGAAATGGCAGACATGCATAATCTGGTAGACAGAAGTTTGTTTCATTTAATATAAAACCAGGAGAGCCTAACACACTTTATGCCGAATACATGAAGAATGTCAAAAAAAGGACAACCTATTTAGGTTGATCTCAGGAATCCCCTAGACTCCCTGGTTAGAAAATTGGGGTTTTTGAGAAGTAAAGAATTGCTAACTATATAAGCCATCCATGTATTTGACCAAGGTTGTTACAGTGCGTATGTAAAAGCATTAACGTTTAATTTCAGGCTAATTCCACATAATTCTTAATTTTCAACCAGCAGTAGCATATGGTGCTATGACCAGGGCTACTCATGGATGGTCACAAATGTCTTCTGCAATTGTTCTGATATTTTAGCCATGAACTGACTTGTCAATTTCAAAGAAATACTTCTCTGAGCCTATGTAACAGAAACAACCACAGTAAGAATGACTAGAGCAAGAATTGACAAAGTTTTTTTATTATCCTGCAGCTTTTCCCATTACACACACAGATGTGTGATGTGGATAGACAGATGTTCATGGTAGCCTTCATAGTAGTAATAATGTGTGTGCCATGGTTTGCAAATGTTCAAAACAAGAAAGTCCCAAGATTTTACAAACCTAAAAATGTGTTGTGGTTCAGCCTCTGTGAGGTAAAGCTAATTGTTCAATTTTCATAAAAATACTGTCCCAAATATAATAGAGCATCTCCCAAATATAATACACCATAACATACCTTTTTCTTTCTGAGAATATATACCAGCTTACATGTATTTCCCCACAAATACTGCTATTTACATATGCATGTGCATATATACTTATCCATATATATATATATATATATATGTTGGTATGTCCACAATAAGAATCAAAGACTTAGCAGCATGTTGAAGTAGCACTGAAATTTAAAACAACATTGCAATGACAACAGTACTATTATTTATTGCTGCCAGGACCAAAACTATAGGAATAATGATTGATATTCAACCTGTTTTCTCTGTTGAATGTGTCAAGGATATCAGCTGTCCCATAAAGGACTGCAGCTCAAAATAATCAGGCAATTTAAAAAAGCAAGTTTATTCTGTCTTCATAAAAAATACTGGAGTGTTGAAAGCATTTTCTCCTAAATTGGTAAAAACATTTTTTTTTTTTATGTACTGTTTTTGAGGAGTTTTTCATTAATTTATTTTTTACTGGAAGTTACTTTTTAAGCACAGCCTCCCATAAGGATTACTGCATTTGCACAAAAACCATGTCAGCAGTAATGAAAAGCTAGTCTCTCCTAAACCTCTTCTCAAACAAATGTCAAAGGTGGTAAGAGTTATTTAGTTTAAAGAAATAGAGGCTAACCTGACCCATAAAGGCAGGAATCCTACTATAAAAAGAAATAAATTAGTTTTCTGAAACCATTCAGATATGTAAGGTTGTTTATTCAATTCTTTATTAGCAGAATTACCATTCAACAAAAAAAAAGCAAAGTCTGGCAGTCAAACTAAGCAGCAGCATATTGGAAATGGTACAGAAAGATACTGCATGCTTACACATATCGGTATCCTAGCTTAGGGAGTGTACATAATAAATGTCTCCAAATATTTGAAGGACTTAAACTTCAAAATTCAAGTAATTACCTAGAATTACAAATTAAGTATGTTTATGAATAGTGGGATTCCACAAACAAAATAGGAAAAGCTTCTTGTTCGTGAAATTTATACAAAACCGAAACAGCTTTCTTAGCAGGGAGATCTGTTGATCAAGTCATTTGAATTAGAATGCAGAGAGTACATGGAAATATCCTGTGGGAAATCCTCTGCACTGGTTTGGCAATAAACTTACTATGCCTTTCTGGCTATAATTTGTATTATTTCCTTGGTTTGGACACAAAACACACGGAAAGTCAAGCCTAGAGTTCGTGTACTGCCGTTTTTAACTGAGCTGAGTACCATATGGTGCAATCCAGGCAAGCTGGTGAACTGATGGAAAGTTAATACATACAAGTGTAAACTTGCTAGCTTACATATGAGTGCAAGCTAGTTATGGAGAGGCATGGATCCCTGTCAGTATTTTAGGTTTAAAACAAACATTATGTATAATCGCTGGATATAAAATACATATAAGGTAGAATACACTAGCAGAGCCAAGAACTCTTAGAGGACAGTGGGATCACTTCAAAACCTTCTTCATACTTTCATCACTATCAGAATCAGCTGAAAGCAGCCCCATGGAGGCATACTAGAAAAAAACAAGGGAGACTTCCTAACCTGTTCTCTGCATTAAAATACTGACTGCACTGTGATTATAACCAAAAGAAGCCTCCTGGGCCTCAACAGCATCACAGGCTCAGATGTGACAGTACCACCTGTGGACTACTTATTTCAGTATATCTTCTTAAGCAAGAAGCTAAAGTCAGCCTTCTCTAGTTCTGTGTTTCTCAGCTTCCCTTCTGTCCTTGTTAATAAAAGTAGGGTGCATAACTAACCCCAGCCAATAACTGAGTTTCCCAAAGGAGTGACTTAAGGCAGGCCAAGGCCTCTTTCTTTTCTGATCCTCTCTTCCTCATCAATTATTTATGAAAAAAGCAAAGACACATGCCCAAGACAAACTTGGATATGTAAACTTGAGGAAATGTCACTGAGTAACAGCATCCACAGCTAAAAAGATGCATTTAGAATG
>JASSUY010006454.1:35417-52794 GCA_032466535.1 Forpus xanthops
GGTTGCTTACTGTTTCTTTATGTCTGATTACGCTCTTCACTTGACAGACCTTGGTCGAGTATTTGACTATTAAATACAAGGCACTTAAGGAAGGGATTCAAATTAGCCTTTTGCTTCGCCCTCTTAGCTGAGATTACAGGTAGCCATTTAAAAGGTTGGGGTTTGGTTTCCTTTTTTTTTGGGGGGTGGTGGTGGGGGGAGGATTCCGCCTCCTGCTCGCTACTTCCACTTGCAGCGCCCGACTCGGAGAGAGGCAACTAGTTTTGATGTTCCCAGTAACCCCCGACGGCGGGAGCGTAGAAGCCGGCACCAGCGAGGACAGTGGGCTGAAAGGAGCCCTTACCCTTATTTTCCTTTTACCCTTCTCTTTCAGTAGTACTGAGTTCTTCCGACTTATTTATTTACCCAGTCAAAGCCGTACTAATCATTATAAGGCCGGCACCTCTACAGCAGCAGCTAGCTGAGTTCTGGCGAGTGCTGGCGTTGAGCAAGGTCTCCGGTCCCAGCTCTGGCTGCAGCACAGAGAGCAGACTTCCCTGCCTCTCGCTCAAATCCACAGCCTGCCTGCTGCAACACAGGGCGCTTGAAGGATGGATGTGAATTGTTGCACTGTTCATTGACTCCTATTAATGAGCCGGTCTAAATCAACACTGGCGCTAAGTAGCTCGCCTCGAAGCTGTTTCAATACCAGCCGCATCGCGGCCTGTAGCAAGAGTTGTCCGTAATGATTTTTACTTTATTTTCCTTTTTTTCCACCTCTCTCTGTTCTGTTGTAGGTTTCGAGTAGCTTTTTAAGCTTAATGAAAGGGATAAAAAGGATATTAAGAAATTACTTCAGAGGGCCCCTATTTCTCGCTCGCTGGTTCCCGGAGTTAGCCTGACGCCCGTTTCCCAGGGCTCGCTTGGCACGGCTCGTCCGCTGGAGGGAGAAAGATTTCTCCCGTTTTTCACCTCCCTCGGCGAGTGCCCTCGGGAGAGCTTTGCCGCTCGGAGCAGGGCTGAGCGGGAGTGAGGGGGCAAGAAGGAGGAAAATGGACGCGAGAGAGCGGGGAAAGCTTCCCTGCTGGGGCTGCTGTCGCTGCCCCGTGTTTTGAAAGCGGATCCCGCTCTCACATGGCGTTTCCTCACCCCCCGGCCCCACCTCGCCATGATGAGGAGGTGTGAACGACAGGGGAGCCCGGAGCCGCTCCCCGCTCCTTTTCCACGACACGCCAAGTGCCCGCGACGCTGTCATGTGATAGCAAGAGAGTAGGAGCTGCGGGGGTCTCCCCACTCGGGCACCATTACAAAACCGGGCCCGAGCGCGCAGCCCTGCCACAAGCCGCGGAGGCGGCCGCCCCGCTCGCCTCCTCCTCTCATCGCTGGCTCCGGCCCTGGCCTCCGCTGCAAACTTTTAAGGGGGGACGTTGGACTGAGCGGTGAGAGGGGCGTCTTTATTTCCTCCCTTCCCGTCCCCGCAGAGAGCGGTGCGGGGTAATTCCATGCCCTCGCGCCCTCGGTGCGTGCGAAGCACCAACTCCTGCAGATCGTGCCGGGCGGCAGCGGGGAAGCACGGGAGACCCGGAGGCCTTCGGCGGCAAGCGAGGACACCAGAGGGGGGCGCGACCTGTCTTTGCCTCTCGCCCTCCCCGGCCCCGCGGCACGGGCGGTACCTGCCCCTCCGACAACCGGCGGGGCGGTGTGAAGAGGGCTTCCCGCTGGACGAGGCTGTCCGGAGGAGCCGCGAGCGGAACCCGCCGGCGGGCCGCGCCGCGATCTCGAGTGGGCAATGCGGGGTGCGCCCGCGATGTAGAGGCTCGGCGGCGGGGTAGGGCAGTGCCGACCCGACGCGGTGCGGCCGCGGGAGGGCTGCGGCAGGGCGGCGATGCCCAGGCCGGGGAAAAACTCGTACAGCGACCAGAAGCCGCCCTATTCCTACATCTCCCTGACGGCCATGGCCATCCAGCACTCGCCCGAGAAGATGCTGCCCCTGAGCGACATCTACAAGTTCATCATGGAGCGGTTCCCCTACTATCGGGAACACACGCAGCGCTGGCAGAACTCCCTCCGCCACAACCTCTCCTTCAATGACTGCTTCATCAAGATCCCGCGCCGCCCCGACCAGCCGGGCAAGGGCAGCTTCTGGGCGCTGCACCCGGACTGCGGGGACATGTTTGAAAACGGCAGCTTCCTCCGACGCCGCAAGCGCTTCAAGGTCCTGCGCCCAGAGCATCATCTGCCCGGCGGCGGCGGGGCTGGCGGCGGGCCCGGCGGGGCGCTCCCCGCTCTCGACCCGGTAACTCCCCGCTTCTCTCCCCTCAGGCGAGGAGCGCCCGGCGGAGGAGCCGGTGGGGACGGGGCGGGGGGGGCGCCCGGACGGCGCGGAGGCGGCAGCGGGCGGCGAGACCCCGGGTCCGGCCAAGAGGAAGCAGCGGCGGTACCGCACCACGTTCAGCACCTTCCAGCTGGAGGAGCTGGAGCGCGCCTTCCGCAAGTCCCACTACCCCGACGTGTTCACCAGGTAGCGGCCGCCGGCGGGAACGGGCGGGAGGACGGGAGGGGCCGTGCCGAGGCAGCGCGGCGGTTAACGGTGTGCTGCCCCCGCAGAGAGGAGCTGGCTGTGCGGCTGGACCTGACGGAAGCCCGAGTGCAGGTGAGTGCCGGGGCGACGGGGCCGCTAGAGCCGGGGATCCCCGCTCTGCCCGCGGGGCTCGGTCCAGGTTTGAAACCAACCCCCGAGGGCTTCATCTGCAGTCCTCGGCTGGGCAAGAAGTTAAGGGGGGAGTGGGAAGAGAAATGTCGCGTGCAGCCAGTTTCGGTTCGTTCTTAAAAGACGGAGAAATGGACGAGTTACCTCAGCGACGGGCAAACAAACAGCGACTTAGAAACATTCCCAGCCTGCACTTCACACTCGCATCTGCTGCTGCCTTCGGGGGTCTACAGGCAGGTGCTGCCTCCTGAGTTTTGACATGATAAAAGCAGTACTGAAAAAAGAAACCCGCGAAAGAAAGAACCGGTTGGTTTACAGCATGTGAGGAGTTCTGGGGGGCATCCCAGTTGTTTACCTGGGCTTCAGGGAAGCTTACAGCTTTTACTTGCTCTAACTTACCTCAATACAACAGTCACGGTTCTATATGACTGGTTAAAACAAACTAAAGATTAATCTGACATCCATATGACAGTCAGGCACTGTCCAGGAGAATTTTATGACCCAGCTGGGCTGCAATAATAGCAATGCCTGTAGGATTTCACCACACAGAAACAGACATTGCTCATCTTGTAGTCTGCAGCTTTCTTAAACTATGAACGCGCCTTGTGGCTTTTGTTGGCTCCAAGCAGTCATACTGAAGAGGTGTTGTTAAGAAACAGTTTCTTAAGATTCATCTCCTGTATAAGCTAAAATCCCTTTTCATACAGAAACATTAGTTTTTGTTACATTGTTTCAAAAGATGTGAAGGCTTTCAAAGCATTTTTAAGCTCAAAATGACAATTGTACTAGATTTGTCTTGTGGTCCATGTCAGATACAGACTGAACTGCTGCTCCGGCACAGCTTTAGATGTGTGCACATTGGTGCAAGATAGAAAACAGGCAGAGCTGCTCAGTGTGACAGCTTGCTCACACCTGCACAGCTTCCTTACTGTTGATGGCAGCTTCTTGTTTGTATACAGTCATTTCTCCAGTAACTGAATCTGCAGTGGTTCACTCTAGCTAACATCTGTACACCTGTAAGATTTTTAACTTCTTATTTTAATATGCACCATCTTCAAAGGGATGAGCAATACTTCATAACTGATTGCTCTGAGTATACCTAGATGCACTTTTCAGCGCTCTTTTCTGGATTTGGAAGAAATTATGTGCCCTCACCTACCACCACCAATCACTAAACTCTATAGTCACTGAAATACCCCAATATCTGGCAATTACACAAGACATCTACCAGCAGAAAGATTATAGGTGAAGAGCCATTAACTCACCTGTTTCTGTACTATTCACTCGATGGGGTACTTGCTCTGTAGTCCATTTGATCTGTGAAGAATGGTGTGGTGACAGATGGCAAAAAGGAACACTTTTAATGACTCATCTAAAAGAAATGGAAATGTTTAATGGAGTCAGGAAGGAATTGACAAGTGGAATAGCAGAATGGATGTATCCCCAGTGGATGGAAGGAACAGCAGAGAGCTGTTTCTTGCACCTCCTTACTCCCTGTCAGATCTTAACACAACTCTCCTTGGCATGAGCATAGTTTGCTAAGAGTGAACTTCCAGTGCATGGTGCCTTTGCTGTGTATGTGTTCTTGACCTGTGACAGCTGGGGGACTACTTAGCCTGGAGGGAAGAGGATGGCTGGCACAGCTACTAGATAGATAGCGATGTACTGTAGTTAACAAGCTATCTCAATTCTCAAACACTTGCCTCCTGGGCCCATGCTACTCTGCATGGTGCTCTGTGTGAAATGGCTTTCACACCTCTCCCACGGTACCCGGCTAAATCAGCTGATGTGAAATGTGGTATCCTCTTATTTACTCCAGTTTAAATCCAGGAAACTATCTTACAAACCCTCCATCAAGCAGTTGAAATAGGGACCAGCCACTGTATTGTCTCTTACTCTTGAATTTTGAGACTTATGTGAAATTTGAACAAATAAGACAAAAAAAATTTGCCCATTAACATATTCTCATTTTAGCATGACTTCAAAGAGAACCCCTCACTCAATCTCCATTACTTGCTTGTATGGAGGAAGGGAATCTTTGTATTCTTCCTTACCCTGGAAAGGGTGGTCAGAGTCTGAAAAACCTTTTCATAACCTGAAGCCATGTTAGGAGGCTTTTCAATTGCATTTGCATCTGTTGTTGCCATTCCACTTCTCATAATTCATGTTGTCAGGATGGGAGAAAAATAAGACCAAGTTAAAAGTTAAAGGAATATTTTCTTTTCTGAATGCGAGGAGTGAAGCATTACTTTGGTATTTCAGTACCCTAAGCTGCATCAGTGTTAAAACATTATCTTATAACTGCTCTATTTTCCGATTATGATCCTATATTCAGCTACAGCAGAAGCATGATACAGTTAGTCACATCTATTTGTCTTTTTATCATCATTACCAATTACAGCAATTAAGTAGGATACATTTTTAAAGACCATTACAACAACAAAGCTGACAAATTTTACACCCTCACCTTTTGCTTTTTCAAAGTCCTAAATCTCATGAGGTACATGTGGTGCTAGTAAGTACAAAAATAATTGGGTAGTATTTTGCATACAATTCAAACATGATCACTTGAAATTCATCTGTGAGTATTAAGTTCCACATTTTTTTCCCAAAGCATTTTACCACTGACATTATAGTTGTACCATGAAAATCTTAAGACTGGTATAGCAGTATCTATTATGTTTAGTTTGGTACTTCAAATGTGTCTGAAAATAGAGTAAAGGCAAGTTAAGCCTTTTATAAGAAGCAAAGGAAAACTGCTTAACAAAAGGTTCAAGATGACTAATCTGAATGTTAACAGCTCTAATGTACGTGCTAGCTTTTGAAAGCTGTTTGTCATGTCAGTGTAAGGTATGAGGCATGCCTCTCCTCCTTTCAACACTTGCATTGAGGAGTTCCTACTAGTAAGGAAATGAAAGCCAGCTTTTTTTCTAAAGATAATTATTATATATCTATGCTGATATTTCCTTCCAGTTTGATAAATATGAAATCTTAAGAGATGACTAAATTTGGTTGTAAACCCAAAATCACCTATAATATGAAAAACGTTATTTTGTAGTCAATGCACATGTTTAAATGATCAAATAGGTTTGCTTTAGGACGGTGAAAGCAGAAAAGCAGACATCGCATTTAGTGTTAGGATTCTTTATGAAGAACAGATTGAAGAACTATGCTAAGATTTAGTAAGGTAATTGATACCTTCGCAGCATTTGTTTTATCCCTTTTAAGAAAGGCTTTATCTGCGCATCTGCAGTGTAAGGTAGTTCACTGCCTTTTTAATTGCATTTTATTTTCATAAACACTAACACCTTAGAGTTGGCGAAATTTTGCTGCGAGATCTCAGCTAAGCTCCCCTTACAAATATTAGGGGTTACTGGTTAACAGCAATTTAAAGTCATCTGATCCCAGTAGAGTTAGTTTTTCTTACTGGACCCCTGCCTTGGACTCATGCAGGCCAAGTATCTAGTCCTCCATATAATGCAGGCTCAGCTGCCTGGTGCTTCACTGATTCAGTTATTCCTTTTTAAGACACCTGATTGCTTAAAGCCTGTGGCTGCTGAAGAAATGGCCAAAGAATTTTAAGTATCGACTTCAAAATGTTGATGTTCTGACTTTACTTCTAAGGGCACCTCTTTCTGCTAAATGCCTGTAGAGTTAGTGACACGGCTCTGTTTCAGACATAACCCAAGGGGTGTGAATCCCTTCTGCAGCAGGACAGCAACTTCCCTGTGTAAAGATAATATATGCAATGAAAGGACTAGATTTGTAATTCTTCAGCTGGCTTCTTAGAGCCCCATAGCAAGTGCTTTGAAAGAGTAAATTGTTACTGACATACATAGGAACACCATCAAACTCAGGGCAGCAAGACTGTGGCACACTGCATATCAACACTCTGGTGTAGAAAGAGTTTCCTTCCATTATACCTTTAATATTATCTAAGCATCTGAAGGTAAGTCGTTGCTGGAAATGGGTATAAGGCATGTCTAAGATTAAAGCAATCAGTGAAGCTGGGACTCCCTAAAACCTGGTTTTTAGATGTCATGTAACAGAAACTCAAAACTATTTGAAAACATTTTTTGACTAAATACAATTGCAGATACAAAAATGCAATTACTAAAGAAAATGGATCTGTAAAATTTCTGTATCCAAAGGTTTTGTCATAATACAGATTTCTATAGAATTTTACTATTTCAGAAATATTAGTACCAAAGGAACAGCTATGTTTAGCATACGTTGTAATTGGTTTCAGAATTGAATTTTTTCAATTTAATTTCATTATTTCAGTTTGGATTAGTGGCTTTGCTAGATTCTTACCTGCATTATGTGCTAAAAGAACTTCATGTTTGAAGTTTACCTTCATAGTAAATCAGACGAAAATGTCAAAGTCATAATTCTGTACAGGACAGAAGTTGTTCTTTCCAATGATTCATGCTCCTTGTGCTACTGCTCTACTAAATACTGAATCCCTGATTAGTGCATTCAGGTATTATACATAGAATGTGCCTGAAAGCAGCTCACAATTTCAACCACAGTTGTATACAAGACTGCTGAATGAGATTACGTGCCACAGCTAATGACTTTCTTCCAAATCCAGATCCAGTTCAGAATCTACCTTCAATGGCCTCCACTACAGAAGGGGCCAGAAGACCTGAGCAGCTGAGTACATTCAGGTGTTGAGTGTTCAACCTCAGCAGCATCCATTTCTAAACATTCTTGGTCTACATCCTCTGTCCCTTCTTTTTAGAGATAGTGCTCCTCACTCCTCTCTGCTACCATCATTGGTCTGAAAGATTCTGCTCAGTGAATGCTAAAGAATAGGTGTGAAAAGTCAGTTTTCTGATCTGTACATTCAATTGACCAAAGTCTTTAAAATATGCTTAATGAGCTAAAACGACAACCAGTCAGCCTTGAAGAGGCAATATATTCAAGAGCTTAATACATAAAACCAATACTAACTAAAACCCCTTCAGGAACAGCTTGGTAACCTGGTTTAATGGTGCTTAACTAGTTTTTCTAGTTTAGTATTAGCTTTCACTGCAATTCAGATAATCACTTTTCTGTAACTATATGCTGTTTGCATTCATGGTAGATAACAAAAGTTTCTCATTTTACTTTTGAATCCTCTGTATAAAAATGTTCAGCTATCACAATAAAAAGCACACACCATATATTTGGCATAGTTACTGTTACAGTCATGATAAAGCTGCTTCCTGAGGTGCCTGTACAGAAGTAGCCACCTCTTGAAAGGTATTGTTGAAATTTAATTTTCACTAGCTTATGAAAGGAAGAATGATAATTTTTAATAACTGGTCATGAGATCTTGGGTGACAGGTCTGTGTATTATAATGGCTTTAAAATATATGGGACTATTCTGTCAGAGCTAAAGTGTACTCAGATTTACTGTATTTATTACTTTTATTTCTTAGTAAATCCACTGAGAATTTATAAATGGATCTTTCATATTAAAGAAGTGCTTTTTTGGTTTAACAGTAATTATTTTCCTGCCTCTATCGCTGATGCAATAGTAGCTGGTGAGACAAACTGCAGAGTAAATTCAGCTAATGCCTTTATAATTTTTTACTGAAGGTCTGGTTCCAAAACAGAAGGGCAAAGTGGAGGAAACGTGAAAAAAATGAAATTCTGGGGACTGTTCCAGGAATCTCCGTAACGCACCCACTTGGTCTATTTTTGGATGTTCCACTGAGTCATTCTCCCCTCCTAGATCACACGTGGAGGTCAATGCCTCTTTCAACACTGGCTGTGCCATCTGTGTCTCCAGCCTTTAGTCCTTCAACCTTAGGGCCATTTGGCCTCAGCAGCCTTACCTGGACTTCTTTCTTCAGAAACCCTATTTTAAATCCACATTTTGGAAGGTATAGAATTTTCTTTTCTAAATCTCAAAACTGTTCAAAATTGCTGCATTTTTATTAGTTTGATACATGTATTCAATAAACATGCTCCCATAGATAAACTTACTAAAATGGTGTTTGCTCCTGTGTAGAATCAGATTAGAAATAGCAAGTTTAAGTCATGCTAGTAAAAATTTAACTTGTTATTCCTCTTTGAAGGACTGTGCATACTTACTGAAATTTTGGGCTCATTGAACTTTGGTCTTCACTTAGATTGCTGTAATGTAGATGGCTCCAGCTCCATCCTTACCTCACAGGCTGATCCAGATTAAACATCATGAAGATATGACTGCAGAGAGAGTGATTTTACAGAATAAAGGTGTCAGACATTTCTTCTCAGGAGACCTGAGGCCTAGCTACAAATGCAAGCGACACAGCTCTAGAGAGAGAGATAAGAGGGAAATCTTCCCAATTTTTACTAAAAGCCAATCCTTTTCCCTGGGTGTTGATATGTTCTCTAACACACAGAACATGCCCATAGCAAGCCTCCTTTTCTTTCTCTGTAGTCAGACACCTAGAACTCCAGCTGAACCTGCTTCTGGGCTTGCTTACCTAGCAACTTAAGATTTATCAGTGAAATGCTGCTGCTGCTCTAGTGCACCCCATAAGAGAGGAAAAAAAAGTTTGTGTATACGTAATGGGTGTGTAGATATATAGATAGATACATATGTACATAAAAAAAAAAAAAAGATAGCACTTTCCTCTTGCTGAAATTACAGCCTGTATTGTAGTTCCACATTATCGGACATACAAACGCTGCTTTGCACATGGAATAAACTTCTTTGAACAAACTGGCTGCATAAACAGCTATATAAATTGGTCTTTTTATGAGGTGGTTTACTGCTTTCATGGAACAGGGCGTGCCAGAGAATCCAAAAGTTTGTTTAGAAAGGATTCAGCATTAGGAGTTAAGCAAATGGTTGCTGTTCCAGGTTTCTGCATGCCATGGTGGATCACCTCATTTATTTTAGTTAAAAGTGTTTGGGTTTTTGTTGGGGGGAGGATGTTTTGGGGCTTTTTAAGGGCAAGACACCATACTGCAAAAATAAAGTTAAAATACATAAACGAAACGTACATCTGGAAGAAATCGGAAAGTTTGGCACAATCTTCTCCAATACTTTGGGTGGGGGAAGCTGCAACTCAGTAAGTACTTGTTCTACAAAACAATTCTTAATTTGGATAATATTGACTTCTTTCAAATACAGGTTTCTGAATGCTTTAAATCCTCTCATGACAACAGCTTCAGTGCTAATGAAAGCTCCTGGACCCCCGTCAGACCCTGCTCTTACTGCCTTCACTGATCCAGCAGCAGTTGAAAGGAAAACGTCAAGCATTGCAGCACTAAGACTCAAAGCGAAAGAACATTCAGCACAAATCCCTCAATTAAACCTCATCTCCAGTCTTACAAACACTAACAAAGAACTTTGTTAGGAGCTCTCCCACAGTCTACAGCCACGCAGGAGGAAGCGAATGCCTGCTCCAATCAGTAGCTCACAACAGACACACACATTTAAGAAAAAGAAAGAAAACACACACACAGAGCTGTAGTTCCTCCATTTTCAGTAATGGACTGAAAGGAAATAACCCCACTAAAAATTGGTTTCCTTTGTTACAATGTGAAATCAGGTAGTAAAATTGGCTTGTGGCATTTATAACTGTACAGAAATAGCAGCAGGAACTACGTCATCTTTGTCATTCAGGCTAATGTGAATCTGAAGCTTTGAAATCCCCAAACTCACCAGATGCTAGTCCAAAGGTTCAAAATTCTTTGTAGTAATAAGCAGTTTTCTAAGCAATTCTTAACTCATTTCTCAGGAGGAACTCTTACATGCAATACTTGAGACGTAAGAATAAGTACACAGTTACTAACTTTGAGACCATGCTTCATGTTGAAGTGCAAATGCCAGTGAAATCTTGCATTTTAGACAGACTTAGCAGGAATAAAAAGGGGACTATTTTCAGTCAGGCTTTTGATTCAGAACTAGGTTTGTATAAAGGGTACCTTACTTCAAACTAAAAAAATCAAATGTTTGCTTTATGTTCAGGGTGACAATGTTTTAATAATTAAAGTTGTTTAACCTTTGTATATGAAAACTATCCTGTGAAAGTAGGTTCTCAATGTGCAGTACATTGTGTATAGTTCTCTGTGTATGTATATATGTGCCAATAAGTAGCTCACAGCTGTAAATCGGAGGTTGCTGAATACTTTTAGCATGATTACTGGCACACCTTACCAGAACAGTAAGTTAACAGATTACTTGTGCATTTCCAGACATTTCATGCTTTGAGTAGATTCAGAATTGAAGTGAAAACTAAACATGAAGCATTAAAACTCTTCCCTGGACTGATGTTAGCACGAGTGAAAACAGAGGCTTTACTGAGCGTATGTCTACAGTTCACCAAACCCCTGTGCTCCCTATCTGGCCTTAGGTCATTTTAAAGTTTCTGCTGAATTTCCCCAAGCAGGGAATGAGACTGAGAACATCTCTCTCATCTCCAGGTCTGATGCTTTAGTGTAAAGCGAGGGTAAGTACTATCCTCCTTTTGCAGCTTACTGGCCTACCTCACAGGGCTGTTGTGAGGACTGATTAAACAAATATGACACTGTGCAAATGGCAGTTATGCAAGTGCTAATTGTTGCTTAGCAATTACAAAAGCAAGGCCAACAGCTGACTACACATAAAGATTACCCTTCCCATATCTGTAGCATGGTCTAAGCAAGCGCTCTCTCAAACACATCTACACTGAGATTTCATGTATTTCAGAACTTCTTTCTCAAGGCAGCTCTGGGACTACTATTAAGACTTCACAGATGTTTTCAAGGCTAAATTTTAAGCACAGAGCCCCAGACACTTAACTGCTGCTTCTGGAGACTCCTTTGAGGTTGTACTTAAGTACACAACAGAGAAGGCAGTTTGTTGGATTAGACAGAGCAGTTTCCCATTTCCCCTGAAATACCAGTAGTTTTGACTGCTCTTGGGTCATAACCTACCACAAGACTGGAATGATTTCTGGGTTTGTAGACCTCACTGTTGCCACAGGTAGGAAAAGGTGGTGGTTTTTTACTGTTAGGAAAAGTAAAGCTTTCTCCCCACGTTAAACCAGGCCTGCTCTGGGGATCAAGCAGCAGGAGACTAACCAGGATCTCTCACACAAAATCGGTGTTTCTTCTGCAACAGCTATTTGCTTCCATCAATCGACTGTCAACCAGCAGCACAACACAGTATTTGCCCAAGTGCTGACTTTGTTTCAAATTAACCTTTTAAGTAGGTTAATGGCTTGAAAACTAATTACACAACTTATGTTCTCTTCTGTACAAGCTTCTGCGGCGCCTTCCCTTGCCATCAGTGTCTCTCTTGTAATGCAAGGAAGTTCTGCAGGAGACTGTATCACTATTTCATTTAAAGTAGCAGAAACTGTCCTGCATTTGCCAAGAGCCACCCAGAAAAGAGCTCTGCAACAAAAATAAAACCTAGGTATTTCTGCCAAATTATATTCCTACACAAAATCACCAGAAACATCATGTGAAAAAGCACTGTTGAAGGCTGTTTTAATACACTGCATGAAAAAATAGGTTCTATGTAATTGCCAAAATCATCATCATTAGCGACAGAGATCTCACTCGGGGGGTGGGGAAGGGTGGGGGTGCTGTGTGTCAAATTTGCAGGCTAAAATTCCCTTCATTTCAGTAGTTACATCACAGATAAAAGTTATCTCTTCATCTATCGAAGTTTTTCCAGTAGCTACGGACAGAAATCATTTCAGCAACAGCAATTAACACATAGAGGCACTCATTTGCACTGCAGCTCATGCCACAACTAGGAACTGCTACCCTTACCCAGCACACCTCTCTGGGTTGGCTCCTAAACCCTTGCCAGACTGATTTGGTGTTGCTCTTCCCCAATTCTCCTTACAAGGGGGCACCTTTCCTCCAAGACACACTCCTCTCTTTGTGAAACCACAGCCAAACACCTTCTTGGTACCATCCCCCTGCTACAGCAAGCTGTGGCCTCTGCTTCTCCAGACACTGCTGCACCAAGGCAGGGACAGCCTCAGTTTGGCTCTGTAGCTTCAAGCTACTCTGCTCTATTTGATACATGACAGAATAGCAAAGGTAAGTACATTACCTATTTTGCTATATCACTGATGAAATAAATAGGAGCTGCCACTGCTGTGCCATTTGGGTCTGCAATCATTATCATTTCCCATTGGGTACAGGTAGAGAATACAGCTTACTGTTTCATCTGGCTTTAGTCTGAAATGCAGACAGGTTTTCTCTAAGCTGACTTCACTTTTTCCTGCTTTAATGAGCTCTTCCAAGAAATTTCCATTCTTTCAATGTGAATTGAAAGGCCAGCATTGCTAATGTGAGAGTTAATTATATACTGAAAATAAATATGCTGGACAACACTCAAAGTCATCTTAGGAATCAGGGTGTGCCTGTAATCAAAACTCAAGAAGCTTTATATCCTAATTGTTACTATCTTATAAGGAAATATATGCCCATGGAAGGTTTACTTATTCAGTCCGTTATAAATAAAGAAGTTTAATTACAACATACTGTGGACATAGTAATAAAATTGCTCCAGCCTAGTTTCATTGCTCTACATGGGTCAACACTTCAGCCATGAACCAAGCAGGGACGTTTTCTTTCCTAGCTTTTCTCAGGACAATGAGGAGAGCAGCATCCTACATTCTGAGCAGGACAGCCATTTGACAAAGAGTTTCTCACACTGAACATGGCAATTATTTCCCGACGCTTTATCTTGCCTTGTGTGCTAAATTCTTTAGTCCGAATTTAGACAAAGCCTGCACTGACCTGGATTAAGTTTGTAGGATTTGACCCTGTGCCTCTCTTTTGAATACAGAAGGGTTGCAGCCCAGTTCTTCTCTGGGTGATATCAAGATGGTTTCCTGGCACAGGTTTCAACTGCAGCAGGCCTGGAGCCCTGGTTGTTTTATTGGGTTTGCCTAGTTTTCCTGGGAGCAAATATGTAGCAGGGGATTTCCAAGGCAGCACAGATCTGAATAAACCATCCCCCCATTCACCTCCTACAGCCACTAGCCCACTGTGGAAAGGAAGAAATAAAAATTAAACCTCTTGACATTATGTCACAATTTTTGAGGTGTTTTTGTTGGGAGATTCTGCAGCACATTGGGATCTCCTCAAGAAGTGTTCACAAATATTTCTATTGGAGAGCTCACATTTGGCTAAACTGTCGAGTTTGTTCAGTTTGTTCCCTGCCCCAAGTTAGGTTCTGATAACAGGACATTGGGTAAATTTCCATATTTGCAGTGACATAATATCATCAGAACCTTGACCCCAAAGAAAGAGCGATTTTGTTGGGGGAAAAAAAGGAGAATAATAGGCCAGGTGTTTGAAGAAAAGACAAAGAAACAAGCACAGTAGGGTGTTCTGACTCACAAATCGGTATTGAGAGAGAAGTATTCATGAAGAAAATTAATTTAAGAAGTATGTAGTTCAGGTTTTGAGCCCATAAGTTCCTTTCAAAAACAGATTAGTGATTAAAAACTTTTTTAGTCTAGCAATCTCTTAAACAATTAGCACAGTAATTGGAAAGGGACTACAAATTCAAATCTAGATGGACATAAAAGAGTTTCCCCATAGAGCTTTGCCTTGGTTTTGTGGGTAACTGGCATGCACCTGCCTTTACCATCAGTGGGGTTGAAATACTGAAGAAGTGCTCTGAATAGGGATACAAATGCCCCAAACAGTAATGCCATACAAATTACTTAATTCATGTAAAGTAGAAGTAATTGTATTGATTATGAATGTGTGAGCGACCCCTTCATTTCAAGTTACATGAGATGTAAAACACCAGCTTGCAATGGGGTACTCACTGCAAATTTGACAACTGGAGGGTGGGATGTTCCTTTTATTCCTTATTCTGAACAATAAATCCAAATGCACTGCCACACGGAAACAGAGATTTGCTGCCTTTCATCAAAACCAGGTAGATAAGAATTTCTCTGTAAAAATTCTCTCCTCCAGGCAGATAATGATTTTGATCCACTTGTTCGTCCTGCAAAAGATGCCTGAAATCAAAGGAAAAGGAAGAGAAGGGAGAAACACCCCCAAAACTTCACGTTTTTTTCCCCAGGGCAGAACTTTCTTTTCTTTTTGCTGTTACTGAGATTTTTAACACTTGTTCATTTTTAACCCTGTCATTAAATGCCATGGATCACAGTTAGACACAGCCTACACTGCCAAAAGAAAACATGAGAAAAGAGAGACACATGGGGGTTGTGCATAGTGCATCCCCGCTATTGTAATTGTACTTACCAATAAACGTTTGAGCTGCGGCTTCCCAGGAAGCTGTATGAACAAAAGACTGACAGGAAGAAGCCTGCGATGCTATGCATGCAGCCTGTACTTCACTTATTGAGCTGTACAACCACCCAAACAGCACATAGAACGCAGTCAAGGAGAGGACATTTCTATAGACCTTATATTCAAACAGCTCTACCTATGGATTACAAAGAAACCAAGCTAGCTGGTTGTGTTTCAGCCTGCACATGAAACCAGACCCGCTCCCCTGTCTCCCCCCCCATGGCTGCAGTCTCCCCGGTTCCCTCTGTGGCCGCAGGGCAACCTCCGCTGGGGCCTGCATTGCCTCCTCCCTTGCCCCGCTCACCTCTCGATGTTCCGGGGCTGTTCCTCACACTTCTCTCCTCATTCCCGACTCTGCACTGCCCTTTCCTAAACTCACGTTCCCGAAGGTTCCTCAGCGGAGCCCTCAGCTCAACGCTGCCCGGCGTGGGGCTGCCGGAACCGGCAGGAACCGGCTGTGTCCGTCCCGGGGAAGCTTCCTCAGTGAGGCCTTGCAACCTTGCTACCAGCCATGAGTGCTTGACAAGGATGTGTCATAGGCTCACCCTCACACCAGGTACTTCCCCATGGCTTTAACTACGGCCACACTTCCTTTAACTAAGGTATGGACTCCCTTTTATCCATATATAACCTGTTCACTGCCTGTGCGCTGCCTCCAGGTGTGGGTGCTGTCCTGGACACCTCTCCTAAGGGACAGAGCTGTCCCTGCTGCAGATGAAGGAGCCTCCACACAAAGCACCTAACACACTTCAGCACAGCACCCGTGAGCAGCCAGCTCTACAGACACTTGTGCTCTCTTCAGCCCTTGGCCATGCTGTCCCCCACACCTTAGGTATCCAGACTGCTACAGAACATGAGGTTAATGCTCAAGGACTGAAGATGTCCAGTCGAGCAGCACGCCAAGGCACAATTCCTGCAAGGAACATAACATCCTTCACTAACTTCATTTCTTGGCTGCAGCAACGTTTCCTATATTTCAGGTGGAGAACTGCTCTGCAATGCCTGGTGGGAAGTCACTGAAGATTGGGAAGAGCCTGCAAAGTCACTCTGATGGAACAACAGAACTTTTACATTAAAATAAACATGGAATGGGGGATTCTTATTTGTTGGTCTGGGGCTTCTTTTTATTTTAGAAAACCAACCTTATCAGTAATGACCTGCAGAGAAACTGGGACAAAATCCCTGATGGAGCTGTTACAGATAAAAACTTAAGTCTGGTGTGAGCAGCATAGTGACATTATTGTGAACTAAAGCAGAAGCAGACAAGACAGTTTGAATTACAGTTTCATCTGGTTCAAAAGGGTTGCTAGTAAAATGTATTTAGGTGATCTGCTAAAGAAAAGAATACATTGCATTTTGTAAGTACCCAGCCACAGCTAGAGATTGTGACAAAAGTTGACTTTCACACGCAATTAAACAGAATAATTTCAGTTTTCTAGTTTCATAGAAGCTGATCCACAGAATGCCCTATCTCCAGGGTTATTTTGTACTGATAAAAAATCACAGGATTAATGTTTGTGAAAGAAGACAAGAAAGGACAGCATTATTACAGCTTTATTTTCTCTATACATCCCAAAGTAAAGATAGGAAGAGAAGTGAAGCAGGCTGCAATGTTAATGTACGAGAAGAGCCTGGAGACACTCTCATCAGTGAGTTATCAGAGCATCTAAGTCTTACCTCTGTTCGTGCTCTCAAACTGAACTAGCAGAGAAGTTGCTGACTGCAGTGATAAAGTTGTCAGTTGATGTTTTAGCAGTAGTACTGTTCACCTTCTTTGTACAGAGCTAAGCAAAGAGAGCAGAGTGAGAAGGCTACATTTGGAGGATGGAAGAACAGATGGAAGAGATTCACACTCAGTTCCCAGGTCCACAGCGGGGTTTCTGGTTTGGGACTGTGGCGAGCGCACTGCTCTGAGCCCAGCCCTAAACGTAAAACAAATATCCCTCCCCAAGCAAAGTGGATGGCAAGTGCTAAGGACTGCCAAGACACAGCCTTGAAGACAATGCAAGAGCAGATCCAGGCATTACCAGAGCACACACAGAATTCTCAGTTTTAAAAAGAACTCAATCTGCATCTCAGTTTCTTACCCCAACTCTGAGAGAAAGCAGGAAATAACCTCATTGTCTCCAGCACATACAAGCCCATCACTAATGACTCTTACAGAATTTTACCTTATGAAGATGCCATTTCAAGAACAGTTATTCTTGAAGGCATTTAAGGCAAAAATGTATGTCTATTATGAAGTCAAATGGTGAAATTGTTCGTAGCCTCAACACTGAAGCAGTGTTGCTTTTGGAAGAACACTTTGATTGGGTTAAAAATTAAACAGGGGAAGTTCAGATTGGATATAAGGAAGAAATTCTTTACTGTAAGGGTGGTGAGACACTGGAATGGGTTGCCCAGGGAAGTTGTGAATGCTCCATCGCT
>JASSUY010006456.1:4216-18773 GCA_032466535.1 Forpus xanthops
ACAGTCCAGCAACTAACGTATTAAACAAACCACTACTGCTACCACTAATAATAATGATAGCAGAAGTACCAAGGGAGGAAAATACAACAACTTACCACCCGCTGAATGATACCGAGTCCGGCCGAGCAGTGATCTAACTCTTCTGGATAACTGCACCCAGTTTATATGGTGATCATGACGTGCTGTGGTATGGAGTTGCTCTGTCTAATTTGGGTCAGGTGTCCTCTCTCTGCTTCCTCCCAGGCTCTCCTGCTCTCTGGCAGAATATCAGACTCAGAAAGTCTTTGGTCAGACCAGACATTACTGAGCAGCAACGGAAAACATTGGTGTTATCAACACTGTTCCCAGGCAGAAAGTCAAAAAACACAGCAACGCACCAGCTACTAAGACTGAGAAAAATGACAGCTACTGCTGAACCCAGGACAATGGCTATAATTAATCATGGGCATGAAACTGGGGCTGATTTTCAAACTCCAGCAGTTAATATTCCTGTCTTCATTATGCCAATTTGTTCTGTGAAAGCAGTTAATACATCTCTGCAAATGGAGAAAAAAAATCAAAGAGAAGCAACTCTTGCCTACAAGCTGACATCTGTCAAATGTAATTTCTAGTAATAGGGAACTTCATCCTTTGGTAATATTTTTAGTCTTATTATATTCATGTCAGAACTTCTCAGCTCTTTTCCTTCCTTTCTTAGCCGTTCACAGACGGCATTTTGTTAACATCGGTTTCATTTAGGTATATAACATTTATAATGCATCAGTAAAACTATGTGTTAAATGGGTACTTTCTAATGTTAGAATTTTGTCTTCTTTTTCCTTTTCCTTCAGTGACTTGCTAGGTGTTTTCTAAGCAAAAAACATTACTTACATATTTTCAAGATTATTAGTAAACCCTTATCTCTTCTGGAATGGCCTGTTGCTGCTCCAAATGGAAACAACATGCACAACTTCCTATGGGTTTACCTGTCATCATTATAACTAGACAGAGGCTTGGGCAAAATCTATTAATATGGACGCTTTCAGATTTTTAGTTTGAATCTCTCTGTAAGTACAAGTGACAGTCTTTAGGGCCACATTAAATGCAGCCTGGTTATAGATCAGATGTTTCACCACTAAGTTTATTCACCTAAAGGGAAAAAGAACATTTTGCATTTATTTTGTTTCAAATTTTCATGCTTGATTTTTGTAGTCACTGAGGAGTGTTACAAAAAATTGTGATGGATGGATCTCATGGAATAATCTGTGATCACTCTCTTTGTTCTTGCAGTACCTCTCAAATGTAAATAGAAAGCATTTCTCTGTTGTTTCCTGTCAGTATACAAAGATGGAAAGTTGAATAAGTGCAAACTATAAATGTTCTAGAAGGCTTAAAATATCATTTCATTGATGTTTCATTTTATTAAATCTATATTTTACTTATTGAAACATAAATATTGCACTGAATTTAGCATTTAGACAAAGATATATAAAAAGTGTCTGAAATATAGAGAAAATCATATAACTCATGCTGGCCAAACCAGAAGTAAACCATCACAAGTTAGAACATTTTTTCTGCACATAACGCTAATTCACCTAAGCTTCTTGCATCTAAATAAAGCTTAGCAATTAAAAATACTGAGAGCATTAACATGTAATCTTACTGATGGTAAACCTCAGGACATGAAAGAAAGGAACTACATGTTATCCATCATCCATTTCTGACACATTTCATTATATGGTTATATTCCAGATTTTATTCCTTTATTCAATTCTTAATCTTCAGTCTTCTAATCAAATAAAAGCAAGTAATTAAATATCAAAGGTATTTCATTTTAGTAGGACTACATTTGATAGCTTTCAAAATTCACTTGCAGGTTTTAAATTGTTTAAAAGGTATTCCAACAAGATCAAGATAACAGTAAGGAACAATGCAGGTCCTATATCCAGTCACAGTTAAAACTTCACATTTAACAAAAGAGCCTCTATAGTGCAGTGATGCAGATGCTCAGCTACTGGACTGTGTCTGAAAACCATAATTTTATTTAATTTGTATTTAATTACAAGCAAGCAGGTGCAGTAGAAAGGCTGGAGGCTGGGCTGAGGTTAGTAAAAATTATTTCCATTATGTTTAAAAAATTAGCTGTGAAGGTAGTGAGGCAGTGGAACAGATTGCCCAAAGAAGTAGTAAATGTTCCATCACTGTCAGTGTTCAAGGGCAGGTTGGATAGAGCCATGAGCAACATGGTCTAGGATGAGGCACTCCTGCCCATGGCAGGGGGTTTAGAACTAGATGAACTTAAGATCCTTCCCAACCTTAACCATTCTGTGATTCTATGGTTCTATGACTCTATGTACTGTGCACTCAGATTCTATTTGGCTAAACTATCTTTCAAAGCTGAAACTTTTGGCTGAATTCCCCTTTTATAGGAAAATCATAAGCTTTATAGACACTTAGAGAGGTAAAAAGCCCTTAATGCCCGGTGGCCAAAGCCCTCTTGAATTACACATGGGAAGCAGTAAACTTTCTTTTAGTGCATCACATGTGAGTCGAAGGACTGAATTTGTTTCTATAGCATTTTAATTAAAAAAAAGACTAAATAAAAGTATATACTCACCTGCTGGGTCATTGGCTAGTTCTCAAATTTGCAATTTTGAGAATATGAACACAGTTCTTGGAATTCTCTGCATGACGACTGGTTGTTGCTATGCAAATAACCCTCGTAATAATTTAGCTGTGATAGTAGCAAGTCATATTGACATATACCATGTTTACATTCTAAATTGCATCAGTGAAATTATGATAAAAAATATTAGAACCAGGAGAAACTATTACCATTATGTAAAACTCTGGCTACCAATTGTGTTTTCTGGATAGCCAGCGCTTGGGAGCCAATTCTTATTATCCTTTTCACTGTGAAAGAAAAACAAGGTATTCTTGCAGAACTGTTTAAAGATTTGAAAGAAAAGAAAGAAGCTGCAGTGCTGAGTTGCTTAAAGATATTATAAGGCTGATTAAAAAAAAAAAATCTTTTTATTTTTAGAGTAAGAAACCAGAATTATCATTTTTATGACCATTAGTAATATCAACTACTTCTGGGTCACTTGAAGAATCATTAAAGAAAAGCAGTAATTTTATCTTTCTTCCTCCTCCCTCCTGCCCCTTCTAATCGTATTTTGTTACTGAACAGGCAATACATTCCCAAATTAATCTGATAAAATGCCTTCATTCACAAGTAATATTTGCAACATATATACTATAGTAATGTACTCATACTACTGGCTTTAAACTTGGCGAAATACGAAGCATCCAAAGACAAACTTACAAGCTCAGCAGTGTTGCCTCCTAACTAGAAGTAAGTGCGGTAGGAGGGCCAGGAGACCTCCATGGGTGGATAAGGAGATACTGTGCAAACTTATAGGGCCTATAAGGATGCTGGGGATGGACTCTTCATTAGGGAGTGTAGTGGTAGGACAAACGATAATGGGCTCAAACTTGAACAGGAGAAGTTTAGAATAGCTATAGAAAGAAGTTCTTTATGTGAGGGTGGTTTGGTACTGGAATGGGTTTCTCAGGGAAGTTGTGAATTCTCCATTGCTGGCGGCGTTCAAGGCCAGGCTGGATAGAGCCTTGGGTGACATGGCTTATTGGGAGGTGTCCCTGTCCATGGCAGGCGGTGTGAAACTAGATGATCTCAAGGTCCTTTCCAACACCAACTATTCTATGATTCTATGATTGTATGAAATAAGGTGCACAGAAGACACACTCATGTTAATCTGCTCCTACAGTAAATCTCTGAATCAGTAAGATTACATGCCCATTGCAGGAACCATATGGCACTTCACACCATCGGGCTTTTTCTTTCTGACAGCACACTTTAATTAAAGCAAAGAGGCATCAACATGAAATCAGACACTAGATGTTGTCCAGTTGAAAAAGTTACTGCAACAAATGAGCAATTAGTGCACCCTGCAGCAGTGACCACTTCAGGTTCAGAAAACATTCAGACAAAGTACCATAGTTGAATAAACCAGCTTTGTAATTCTTTGGTCAGTGCTGTGCAGTGAACGGGCAGGACACATGCTTCCAGGACAGTGTGAGGCCTATTCTGCTCAAGACTTATTCTATGTTTTTGCCTATAGTATTCAAGAAGAGTAGTTTTGTCAACATATACCGAACGAAACTCTCAAAAAAATATGCTGGCAACACCATAATATGGTGGTAAAATTTTATTACAAGTTCTTTACAGAATTGTCGTAAAAATCAGTTCCCTAATATGCACTCTCCATCATATTGGGCTTCCAGTTTAATTTTGAAAAGTAAAAGCCTTAATTGCAAATGTATTCACTGCAAAATGTGATTTGTGTCTCTTTTAGGAAAACTAGATTCATGCTTGTTATCGTTTTTGCAAATTAACTTGACTGAGTCAGGCACAGCTATTCCAATTTAGTACCAAACAAGAATTTTTTTTTTTTTGACATTTTAAACTATACACAGGTTATAAATATTCTAGAATATAATATAGCAGAATATTTAGAATATTTTCACTATGAGAATAGTGAGACACTTGCACAAGTTGCCAGAGAAGCTGTGACTGCCCCTCCCTGGTAGTGTTCAAGGCCGGGTTGGACAGGGCTTTGAGCAACTTGGTCTAGTGGAAGGTGTCCCTGCTCAGGGTAGGGATGTTGGAACTAAATGTCCTTTAAGGTTCCTTTCGAATCAAACCAATCTATAATTCTATTTTAGTATAGGGCAAAGTATCCTGAACCTCCTACGTACAAGACAGCATAGCTGACAATTCTGTCTTCTTGTTAGCTTGTTGAAAAAAAGACATATAAAGGTATTAATGGAATAGCTTTTACTCAGTTTTAGTGCTTTCCTGAGACCTTCTTTAGAAACAAATATATTAATATTTATTCATGTTAATTGACAAGTTTTGAAGCTGTTATTAAATGAGGAATGCTACTCTGCCTGCAGCAGAGAACCATGAACTCATATCTTCCCTGTGCATTTCAACTTGATGGGGATTTTAAACTTCTACACTTAGCTATAAATGCACAAGAAAGCGTAGATGAAATGGCTGACACCTGCATGAATCATGTCCTGTTCTAAACCAGAAATACCCTTGTATACTGAAGAGGGAGGGATAGGAATCAACATGAGTGACAGCTCCATCAAAATAATATATTTATCAACTTAATCAGACTCTTGCTGCCTGGTCTGTCATTCATTTCAAGACAAGGTTGCCAGCAATTGTAGCAAAGACTGGTCTTATTTTTTGAACATTTTGTTTTTGCACATTGGTTTGACAGCAGTTTATTCATAGTACTCTACCATCAGAAACTAAGTTTAAAAACTCATACATGCTATCTAAAAACTAGTAATTACTATTTAATATTTAATATTTACATAGTGCTTTAGAAATCTCAAAACACAAAGAAAATTACACAAAAGAAATGATAGTCAAGAGGAGACAGAAAATAGCTAACTCAATGGAAGAGCATTGTGAATGAAGAAAATCAGAAGAAATGTAAAGAAAAAGAGGGACCAACCACTTAGGTGGTTGGAAATATGTATAGTAGAATTTGTAGTCATTTGTAACAAGGCATTTATGTATAATAAATGTGTGTTTTCCTCAGTGTGAAAGATGTTCTACAACCCAAATATCTTCCTCTGTGGTAATCAAAGACTTCTGGATTTTTGAAAGCTAGAGGACAGAACCCTTCTTTCCATACACCCAAAGGGAGAGCTGTCACCTTCATAAAGAAAAGGCTTATTGATCAAATTCAGAGCTAGTTTTCTTCTTGTCCTTTTCCTCTTTTTTGATCATCTTTCTCCTTCACCTTCTCCTCCTTCACCTTCAACTTCTCCTTCTCCTCCTTCTCCCTCTCCTCCTTCTTTGTCCTGCTTGTTCTTGCTCATGTTCTCCTTCTTCTTCTCCTCTTCCCCTTCTCTCACATCCTCCTCCCCAAAGCCTTGGCAAACATTGAAGAATGGAAAAGAAAGTCTTTTAAATAAGGAGAAGCAAGTGGTCTAAAAGAGCAAGACAACATGACAATTGTAAGGATGCATGTTCAGACGGCTTAAGCAGGTCTAAAACAGAACTGCAGCCAAAACAAAAAAACATTCCCTCCCATCTGCTCCAAATAGCCACCTCTTGATATTTTCTTCTTGTCCAGCTCCTACAACATGTGGCTGCAAAGTGAGTCAGATTAACTTGCTAACACAAAAAGAAAAAAATACCTTTCAATCAAAACAGTAGACCATGTAAAAAAAGGACAGCTTAAAGATTTGTGCTATAATACAGTGTTAACACTCAGGAGACTGCAGAAGAACTCTAATTGCAAAGGCTTTGTTACCAGCATTGTACATATAGCATAGATTGGTGACAAGCTCATGAACAGAATTTACTGTGCTTTTAGAAAGTTTTTGGGTTTGTTTTTCTTCCCCAGAAAACAATATAGTGCAATCTTATTTATCGAAATACTCATCAAGGTAATTATGTGAAGTTGTATTGAGAAAAACTCCCAGGAGAATTTTTCTTAAAAAGAAAATGCATTGAATGAGAAATTAATTCTTTTCTTGTGGTTTGTAATAAACACAGTTTCCAGTAAAAGTGATAGAAAAGGCAAAATTACAACATAGTTCAATTGCTCTCAAAATGCACGTGTTTATTATCTGCCTTTCATACCTTGAAAAGAGCCTTAGTCAAAAAAAAAAAAAAAGATTACATCTTTGCCCATCAGTTACTATTCCTCAATATTTGTGGTACTGCTTACATTGCTAAATGATGTAACTCTGACAGAAGGTGACTAAACTAATCCTAAGTAGTATTAGCAAAGGAAGGTGCTCTCTGGCAATTCCCTTACACGCTGTTAAAAGAAATTGAATCAAAGCAAATCCCTAAAGACCTGTTGATAAAGGTTTTGCATTTGTCTGTTGATATCTCCAAGATAAAACCAGCCCTGAGTTAACAAAGGACAAAACAACATAGAAGTCATTTATTGAAAGGTTGTAGGTTAGTTTCAGTAAACTACTGTGTAATGTGGATTTCAGAGAATTTAAGAATGATGAGCAGAACAGCAGATGCAAATACTATCTGGGGCTTGAAGATAGTAATTGAGAACTATGTTATTAAAGATATCTTAATAATCTTAACAATTGTCTAAAAAGAAATAGAGAAAACTCAAGGGCAATACAAATTAGAATAACATAACATAGCTAGAACAGAAGTCATTACAGAAATTGTCTGTAACCTAAATAGCAGATGTATATTTCAGATTGCTTTAATATGAACAATATTTTTCAGAGTGCAGAACTGTAGCTAATACTTTCCAGAAGAAAGAACTTGTAATTTTATATCTCTGGTTTGATTGTGTATCCACTAAGGGCATTTTAATTTTGTCTGACAGTGATACATCCTTCTTAACACGATGTATTAGATAAATAGGGTCATATTTTTAGTCATTATTTCATATTTGATAATACTATCTTTCAGGTATTCTCTTCACTGACTTAAGGTAAGAACAAGAGGATTGAAGAATATCAATGGTTTCACGTGTTTTTATCTCTGGATTATGCTTAGACATCTGTAATTGCATGTCCATTCTCCAAATTACAAGTGATCCAAATACCAAAGGAATCTGACAACTTTCTTTTTTGCCCCAATAACTCAATTACTCTTTTTATAAGGATAAAACAAACAAAAAAAAAAATAAAAACAACCAACAAACCAAAACAAATCATAGCCAAATTCAAAACCCTTTGCACATTCTGTGGTACATACAAGGACTCTGAAATTCAAAGATCAAGACAAAAAAAAGCTATCATCAGTTCACAAGAAAGCCAGAGGTCATGATTAAGGAAAGTTCAGTTTGTGACAGATTCTGTATTTTTTTTTTTTCAAAGAACAGCAGTCTGCAGCAAGATCAAGATTTTTCATGCTTCCTTTTTCTTTCTTCTCTTGTCCTTACATGCTTATTGTTATGGGCCTGAACTTGCTCTCTTTAAGATGTTACATTAAATGTGCACATGGATTGTTAAATATATGCCATAGGGAACTTTTATAGCTTACAGAGCAATTATGAGGCTTCAAAAATAGCATACAGAAAGAAGAAAAAAATTGAGATGTTCACAGAAACTATCACATTATGGTGTTAAGGTGAGAAAAGTATATTTCTATCCAGAATTCAGAGAACACATAAAAGAACATATTAAGTAGCAGAAGAGATCAAATATAAGTGGAGCATGATACTCATCTATAAAGAAATTTAGAGTTCAGACTAAGTAACAAAGAAGATATAACCTGAAGCACCTACTATCATCCAGGTTAAGGCTCCTGTTTAGGGCCTCATGCACATATTTTTACACACCTAACCTCTTTGCACGACAGACCAAGTCTGAAATACAAGTATTCTAATGTACTCTAGAAACTTCCTCCCTTTTCTCTTGTTTACTCTCCACCAAGTCAGAAAATTATTTAAAGACAGGGGGCTAGACCCTGTACACTATCTTTCGGAAGTTTTTATTTAGGGATGTGGCCACAAGTGTCTTTTATAACCTTTTTCCCTACCAAATCTCAAAGTCAGATTTATCTTTACAAAATATCCATCGTTCATAAAATGACAAAGTTCAGGGTCTGGATCGTAAACTTGCTTTGTGTTACACAAATCAAGGTTATTTCATAATGTTTGCTTAGAGTAAATTCTTTATTGGAATTAGAATGATTTCTAATTCTGCTTTGTCTGCATCAGCACATCTTTCCTGGTCTTAGTTCTTTACTTGCTACTTCAACACTGTCTGTTCAAATGGTGCCTCAACCTCAGCACACCATCACTTCCTCTGTAGTTCCTCTTCCTCTGTGGATTTTGTTTTCTCAAAGTGTCTTTTATATTTCCACTGTCTAGGTAGGTACTCCCACCTGATCATCCCAGTGCCAAAAACTCTTCCATTAGTGCCAAAAATAGCTAGTGAACATAGGCAAAGAAATTTTTCAAATATTTGGGTTAATTGAGAAATTGTACTGAAACAATTATTTTTATTGAAAATACAGAGAAGAATGTAGCAATTATTTTATGTTTGCTTTTCTTCCATAAAACCTTTAGATAATTTTTTCTTGGAAGTTTTAAAATACTAGATTTCAGTTCTGGATACAGACTGATGAGCAGCAGAGGCAGAGTACTAGTGCAGATTCAGTCCTCAGTGGCAATTTCAGCTGTTCTGCAGAGCAGACCATGCTTAGCAAATGTATATATCCACAGTAAAGTTACTGAGTGCTGAGCTTATGGTACTAGTGAAATTCCCAAAAGAGAGGCAAAGTCTTAACTAGCCTTTCCAGCTGTGATCTGCATTCTGACCTAAAACTCCTGTAAAATATAATCAGTTGCTACACATACTCTTTCCACCTAGGTTATCACATTGGAAACTGCCTTTTACAGCCTTTTCTTTTGTCTTCAAACCAATATTTGCCCAGAAATTTACTAAATAAAGTGTCCTCTGGCACTTCATAGAATCAAAAATCAGATCCTTCAGCACCTTCCTTAATGCTGAAAAACTCACCAGAAGCAAATCAGAGTAAGATTCAGATCAGCTTCTCCTCCTCCTCTTCTCAAATTTTCTCACTTAAAAAGATAGCTAGAAGTAATGCTTTTTTAATTCCAGGGACCTAATCCTTTCTCACATTAGCTAGTTTCATGGTGGTGGTCTTCCACGGACTGCTTTCAGATCCTTATCGATGTAAATGAACTCTCATTTCACTTTTCACCTTATCAATCCAGCAACAGCATTCCTCTCTCATGCTTGGCCTTCTACAGAGGAGGATGCCGTCCATACATTAGACAACGTGTAGTCTGCATGGACTGAAAGAGAGATCGGGCTGAAATAGACCTGCAGGAACAGAACTGAGACAGAAGGGACAATGGAGCAGTTTCTATTAAGGTGGTTTTCTTTCTAAAATTTCGTCTTTGCTCTTTGATAATGAAATGGTCTGGAAGGGCTTTTTAAATATATGAAAAGGAGTCTTCATTGGAAAATGCTTTGATAAAAAAAAAAAAATCCATAAGAGAGCATAAAAAAGAGCTTGTTAGCCATTACACACCCACCCAGCATTTAAGACGTTCAAATTACTCCAATCAAGCCAATCTGCATACAGTGCACACAAAAAGAGCATGCAATTTGCACTTTTTATTGTAAAGTAAAGCACTTCTCATGTCAGCATTCAAAGTCTCTAAAAGGAAAGTTTTGTATGCAGTGAGTATTTCATAGAGAAGACTGTAGGATATATAGTATTCACAAAATACATTTTATCTAAATTGATACAGTCTTTAGCAATAAAAACATCTGGAATAGACATTGACAAGTGGAAATTATATTAAAAACTCTTAATGGATTCAATATATTCATGGTCATGTTACTTTAATTTCAATACCCTATCTTTTCCACCTAAATAAAGTATACTTGGCCCAAATTGCAATTTGAAACAGCAAGCTCTACCATTTATTTCAACCCTTTTGACTTCAGTGGAACTCAATCTTAGGAAAAACTGAGAAATTGGTCTGTATATGTAGGTAAAAAGCCACTGAAGAGCAAAATTACCCAGTACAGCTAGTGTTAAACATTTCTACTCAAAAATAGGCAACTGTACATTTGTAGGGGTTTGATAGAGACCTTGATTCTCAGTTCCACCCTTCTTTTTCCTCTGTGATATTTTACTTAGTCTCACTTCTTCCAGGTCCCGTTTCAAATGTCCTGATGTTATTGGTTCTTATTTTACCAATCCCATGTTCCAGTCCTACGTTTTAATTTTCCCCTCCCTGTCTCTGTAACTTATTTGAAGCTAAAATAATTTGATTTCCACTCAGACTGTTTTCTTCTTCATCTGGCCTGTGATAGCTTCTGTCAGAGTAAAAGAGGACCAATCAAGAAGCATGGAGAGCAGCAAAGGGAGACACTGTTCAGCCTTGTGTAATAAAGGTTCATATATTGTGACTCAAGTCTGAAAATATGCTGGATGGCTGAAACTCCAATTTTTCACAGCTTTATAATTTGTGTAAACTTAGGAATATTCTTACGATGTCAGGAGGCTCACCTGTGAAGCAAGGTCTGGTCCTCAGTCTTCTTACAACCTGTTGCTCCAAATGGCACCTTTCTAAAGAAAGACCTGAGAAGACAGACTTAATCTCTCCCAAACTCCACTTCCAGAAATGAAAGAACCATATAACTTCAAACATTTGGAAAACAGCCTGAACAGAAGAAAACTTGGAAAGTTATAAACAAATATGCAAGAAAGCGTTAGAGTAGAGGCACATTGCAATGCAGGACTACTACATGATCTTGTTATTAATATCCTCCAAATGAAGCTCACACAGCTCAATAATGTTTACACATTTTCAGACATACACAAACCAACTTCAGGTTAAGAAGGTCTCTTGCATCTAAGGAAAATCACAGGACAGAAGCAGAGGATAACTGTGGTAGGAAGAGAGCTTAGAAGGTGTCTGGTCTAAGATGCTGCTCACAGCAATGTCAACCGTCGGGTCAGTCAGTTGAGGCTCCTCAGGGAGGGAGGGAAGAATCTTTTACCACTGCTTACTTGTCACTCTGGGGAAAGGTTTCTCTATGGCTGATCCCAACCTCTCTCACCCTTCAACTGTGCCCTGCTGAGAAGAATCTGACTGCAGCTCACCGCCAACATCTCAAAGGTATTTGGGGCTGATCTTAGGTAGCCCCAGACTTGTCTCTCTCAAAGCTGAACCAGCTCTGTTTCTTCAGCCACCCTTCACAAGGCAAATACACTAGTCCCAACCACTTAATTGGCCGTCTGCTAAGCTCACTGTGATTTCACAGGATCATATCATAGAATGTTTGGATTGGAAGGGATCTTAAATACCATCTAGTTCCAACTCACTTGCCATGGGCAGGGACACCTCTGAGTAGACCAGGTTTCCAAAAGCCCCATCCAACCTGGCCTGGTGCACTGCCAGAGATGGGGCAGTCACAACTTCTCTGGGCAACCTGTTTTAGTGCCTCACTACTGTCATAGTGAAGAATTCCTCTCTAATATATAATATAAACTTCACCTCTGTCAACTTGAAGTCATTTCCCCTACTCCTATGACTATATGTTGTTGTAAAACATCCTTCTCCAGCTTCCTTCTAGGCCCCCTTTAGGTACTTGGAAGGTTGTTATAAGGTGTCTCCAGAGTCTTAGCTTACTAGGCTGAAGGCAGGTTTATTGATGTCTGTCTTGTACTTAATGGCCCAAAACCAAGTGGCCACTTGTTTTTGGTTTTGGGCCATCTATATATGCTACATATACAAATACAGTGTATACATGTGGTCTAAAAAGTGCTGAGAAGGGGGGGAATGCCATTCAGTAATTGACTGGCCGTGTTCCAGTTTGAACAGTTGGGGTGTGGCTGACCTTCATACCAGGTAGAACATATTGCTGGCTCTCGCTCAGCTTGCTGCTACTAGAACCCCCAGGATCTTTTCCTCAGAGCTGCCCCTCAAACAAGGCAGTCACCAGCCTGTATTAAGCAACAGATTATTCCTTCCCATATCAGACATTCAGATCTGTCCTTGTTCAGTTTCTTAAGGTTACTGTTGTCCTATTCCTTCATCTTGTTTAGGTCTTTCTGAAAATTCTTCAGCAGTGCTCTCAAAAGCTTAGCCCTGTAACTATCACCAGTTTCAAAAAAGGTCTTATGCTTATACATCATCATGAAAAATCAGAGGCAAATCTCATTGGAAAGAATTTTAAAGGGATAGTGCAAAGTATAGATGCATATGGTGACAGTGGATGCAATGGTCAAAGTGGGAATAGGGAGCAAAATGATGCATTGCCACTAGGATTGTTATTTCCATTATCATTACACACTGTTTTTCAGGCAAAATGTATTAAAAGGAATGGCTACGTTCTGGATGCCCGAATACGATGGGACCTGTTGCCTGGCAGACCATAGATGTTAGGGAGTAAGAAGATAGTATATCTTACCCACAATGATTTATGAGGTTCTGAGGTGAGAGGGCTCAGGTGTGATGATCAGCTCTAATTGGGCGCTATGTGGGCCAGACAGCTTCTTGTTGCTGCAGGGAGCTGAGACCTGCTCTTTTTTAACAAGTGGCTTCTTGGAGGCAGCACTGCCTCCAGACTTCAGTTACATTTGGGTAATGCCACTAGCCTTTTCCTCCTCTTGCTTTAAATGCTAAGCCTGAAATTGTTCACAGTGGCATTAATAGGCATTGTCATGAAAAATGAAGGTCCAGGAATTCTAACAGCCCAGTCCGGATGGTTTGCTACAGGAATTGTGCAGCAGAGTGGATGAGAGTTGTTTTGAAAATCAGAGTCATGACAGTAATTAGGGCTGCTGACAGGATGCTGCTTAGAACTGTTTCCTTACAAAACAATTCAAAATTTAGTCAGGGCTATGCCTGGAAACCCTAAATGCTACATCATGTCAGCCTGTTTATAAACCTCCCCAGGCTATTTCCAGCAGCTCATTCAGCTGTGCTGACCAGCAAAAACAATCAACAATTTTAGGATGTCTCAACTATTTGGCACGTTTTATAGAAAAGAACCATTAAGGTGAACTTTTAGTAACCAGCCAGCATGGTTTATTTCTCAATGAATTGGATTATTAAAGAAAAAGATTTTTTGTGTGGTGGTGGAGCAGGCAAGTGAGAGCCCAGGAGCAATCATACGTATTTCTGATTCTGCCATCACCTCTGTCATTACAAGCTCAGTGTTCAGCTACTCTCTGCAAGTTTCTGCACCCCAAAAGGGTAAAACAGTATGCACCAGAGCGGTACTGGGAAATAAGACCCTGGTTCAGCTCCTGGTGTAGTTAACAGCCACGCTCTTGTTCATTCTTACTAGATGCAGCCACATTTTAAGAGCTTGAACCTGACTGTGAACCATGTTGTGGCAGCATAGTTATAATGTCTACTCAACCAGAGAGTGCGTAATTTTCTCTCCTGAGTGTGGGTCCCTGTGGGACTGCAAAATAGGCTACTACAAGTGTTTGTACATGATCTCTTCATGTAGATGCAGACATAATATCACACAAAGAAGAGAGGATAATGAATCAGACACAGATGTCTCTCTGTCTGGTGGTCTACAGAAATCATCTGGGTCCATGCATAATTCTGAGAAGCCTCAGGATGCATTCCCAGAGTCAGAGAGTAGACAGAAGCTGCCACTGTAGCCTTTAGAGCTGCCAAACATCAGTTTGATCCTAAATAAAAGCCAAAATCCATCACCAGTATTTCATGTATTTTTCTGAGAGAAAATAATTTCTTGTAGAAATTCACAGTTATTAGCGCATTTATATGTCATGGGTTCAGCAGCAGCAGTCATTTTTCTTTAAGTAGTAGCTGGTGAGCACTGTGTTTTGGATTTTTCAGCTTGGGAACAGTGCTGATAACACCAGTGTTTGTAGTTATGGCTTAGAATGTTTAGGCTGGCCAAGGGCTTTCTGAGTTTCATACTCTGCCAGGGAGGAGGGGGAGCTGGGAAGAAGCCGGGCGGAAGCAGAGACAGGGCACCTGACCCAAACTGACCAAAGAGGTATTCCATACCA
>JASSUY010006457.1:5962-37629 GCA_032466535.1 Forpus xanthops
ATACTGGAAGGCTGCTATGAGGTCTCCATGCAGCCTTCTCTTCTCCAGGCTGAACAGCCCCAACTCTCTCATCCTACTGTATTAGGTGAGTGTCAGATTTTTGGCTACTATACCAGATTTCATCAGTCTTCCTAGTGTTTTGTTGGCAGATCAAAAGGATGTGCCCTTAGATATGTCCCTACTTGAGTGTGTACTTACACTAACTCGATTTTGCAAGACTATGCATTTGGTTGCTTTTCATTAATCTTTAACCAAAAATTGCATCATGACACAGTAATTCTGGTGTTTTCTGCTTTGAAGTTTGCAAAAAACATGTTACCTAGACCTCAGATTTTGCCTTTTTGCCCTTATTTTCCACTCTGTAAATAACAATCTGTGCAGTTCCTAGGTAAGCCTTTTTTTTTGGACAGTTCAGAAATATATACTTTAAAGGAGCTGGCTCGAATGTTATTACTAACTGAACTGAATGCCTTGATATGTACTCTCTGTGTAAGGACAGTCTTTAAGGAGTGGTCTGCTGTAAATGCACAGCTGATGTGCTATTCCACCACCCTAGTTCATGCTTATTCTTTGAGGCATTTTACTCGGAGATGATAGTTTGTGCCATTTTGTGTGAAACATCTTGGCCCAAGCAATGCCATGCCCTGTTTTCAAGGTTCTGCTTGAATGGTCCTGGTTTGTCACTTTGAAATGCCAATTGGAGGCCTTTTCCCTACTGGTTGTTGAGCAATTCCCGTGTATGTATCTCTTTTCCAAACTAATGGGACCTTGAGCAATGCCACCTCATGAACTTTATGTCACATCTTGAACGAAGTCTGTGACTCAAGAGCATTGCTGTGGTTTAAGGAAATTGGAGTTCATTAGTGTTGTAGGGGCTTTACATGAAAAACAGTGTGTGATCTTCAAGTATGTAAGTTTGGTGTTCCATGATGGTAGAGCTGCAGCCTTTACCCGGTGTCAGTGCATGGAGTATGCCTGGCTATGTGTGTTGAGACCTGTTCCCTGCAGGAGACAGGGGAAAATCTGTAGTTGGATATTAGTATGTGAACTGCAAGAGGTTTTATTACCTCGTAAGAAAGCAATGCTAGAGGAGATTATGTTATAACTCAGAGATGATTATGGTAGTGCCTTCCCTCTGGGCCATCTGTTTCTTCTGGGAAGGAGGAGGAGATTAGCCTCCTCTTGTGGCCTCTTCCTCCACTGATTTGCAGGGCTAGGCTTTGATGGGTTTGTTCAGCAGAAGCTTTTGGCTGCCTGTGGTAGAAATTGGAGGAGTGTAACCTGGAACCTGTTTTCTAGAAGGTGATTCAGGATATGCAGGCCCAGAGTTAAGAAAAATCCTTTGTGAGTTTGTTTCAGAAGTGAAATTGATGTGTCGTACCTGAATCGTGTTGTACACAATGCCCATGCTTCCAGCTCTCATCAGATACCTAGATGACTCTTTGCCAGCATGTTCCTAATCCAAATGTTAGTCACAACAGTGACAAGCAGAGGCATAGAAAAGTTGTGAGATTAGTCAAAGGGGTTGTGGCTATGGAATTGTAGTTACTTTCACCTGGAAGCAAGGAGTGACTGTACAGATAGAACACACCTGATTTTCATCTCTTAGGAGCATCTGCCTTATGGAATGTAGCGCACACATTCCAAGTTTGCCTACTGTACGTCCTGCTGTCATTTACAGGCTATGGCTTTTGTACATCCCGAAGTGGGAAAGCAGCATGGACAATTGCCTTCAGTCAGTCACAGAACCAAGGTCACTGCTTTAGGTCTCTCTGTTTTAAACTTCCAGTTATTTGTCAGTGACTTTACCAGATTTGTGGTCGTAATGCTTTCAATAGCTAACATTTTGTTAGTGGACATTTGGGCTTGTGCTTGCCTGAGAAGGCCAAAGTGGCATAGTCTAACTCCACAAAGCTTACCTTTGTTCATGCTTTTATTTCCAGGAAGTCTTAGAGCAGGTAGAAATTTTCCATTATTGACTGAAATTGTGCATTGTCAAGCAAAGGTGAAGCATGGTCTTTAATTCCTCATACTTGTCATAGCTGCCATGTCAAGGTTGTTTTTTGGATGGAGCCTTGCTTGTTGTGGGTGGAAGGGAAACATCAGAAAGCAAATGTCTTCCTAAACAAGTATGTGAGTGATAATGTGCTTAAAGAATATGTAAAGTACAGGAGGAACACAAAGCTAAAGTAGTCCATGACAAATTGGCTTGTTTCTGAAATGGTGGTTGACTTTAAAACCAACCAAATATCTTTTCTTTTTCTGAAGGAATTCAAGTAGAATTGTTGAGGAAGAAGAACCACTACCAGAGATTCAAGGCAACACAGTTTCAGTAATTGTTGTTTGATCTATTTTTCTTCACCCTTCTATTTCTATGATGGAGAACTCTGCTGAAGATCCAGTCTTGAGAACCTCTCTGAAGAGCCCTTTGGAGATTGCTGCCACAAAGAGCCTTAAACACCTCTGTACTGTAGGATGTCAAGTTTCAGATCCGAAGAGGATGCTTCAGATAGTCTTGTGTGTTACTGCCAAAGGAGGATATATTTACCAATGCATGGCTATTGAAGCCTGAGGTACCTCATGGCTGGAAGAAGTGTTTTCAGGAAAGGTCCATGCAGAGAGAGGTTGTCGAAAGAAAAGCACATCATATTCTTAACAGGGCTTAGTTGTTTCTGCTTGTATTAAATGGCATACTCCATTCTCATTTCTGTGCTTAGCTTCAGAAGTATAATATACTGTGCTGAATGCTGCTTCATCCCTACAATAGCGGAGTAGTGATAAGGATAGGAAACATTCTGGGACATCTGTGTTCTGATGAAGCATCCAGAAATGATTAAGAAGCTCCTCTGGTCCACCTCCAACTATAACCTGCATTTCTCAGCAGTGGTAATTATAGAGCTCTCTCACCTGTGTATCTCAAACCCTCTTATAGTAAGCAGCACCTGGTGTTACATTCATTTACAATCTAGAACAACTCTGAAGTGGTCTGTCTTAAAGCTGGCTTTGACCATAAATCTCAGGCATCCATGTTAATGTACTGACCTTTCCTGCCCAGTGACTGTCTGCTTCAGAAGCTGCTGGTCGTTTAGGATGCTATTACTACTTTGCTCTGTACTTTCCTTCCATTCAGCCTGTAAATGGTAAATTCCACGTAGTAGCTCACCTATGTTTTTATACAGGAAATATTTCACAATTTCCTGCCAATTTAAACAAGAAAACAGTGATTTGCAATTAACTTTTTATGGTCTGACTGTGTTTTTGCTTCATAACTAATCTCAAGTCTATTAAGCAGAGATTCTTTGATTACACCTCACTGCAGATTGAAATATTCTCATTCCTTTTCTGGATCTCCTCTGTGCATGGGGGTGGAGGAAGCTCTGAGCTTCCTGAGCTGCCTTTGCAGTTTGTTGTTAAAATACACCAAATTTGGGTTTTGGCTACTGTTAATCTGGAAATACCAAGAAGACGATTTAAGATTTTCTGGCCAAATAGCATTGCTTAGAGCTTCAGAACGCCTGGTGACTTTTCATTGCCTAATTTCAGGCACGTTGAAAGGTGACTGGTTTCTGAGTGAGAGCTAAACAAGTGTTGCCTTCTAAAAACTCCTTCCATGTATGGGAGCTACTCCATCTTTTAGCTTTAGTACTTGTGTTAATTAGACATACACATGTGTAAGCTAGTTACAGGGGAAGAGTGACTTTTGCAAGAAGACTTTGTGAGGAGCATGCTTTGTTCTATACTTCTTTATATTAAATAGGTTAAAGAAGGAAGTCTTTGGGGGTTCTTTTTTGTATTTTTTCCTCTCGGGTGTCTCAGAAGAATTAAATGTCCAAACAAATGGTGTAAAAAGAGAATTGACTTTTCTGTTTAAACTAACAGTTCTTCCAGGTGTGACCCCCTTGCTCTCAGTAAAGATTTCAGTTAGGATACCTGTGACCCTCTATCAAGCGTTGGGAAAAAAATCAATGCCTCATAGCTAAGGCAAACAGCAGCAGCCTGCTGACTCACCGCTTTCCTGACAGGTTTTCTCTCCTGGTGAAAACGGGGAAAGAACAAGGAGTACAAGAATCGCAGAGCATAATCACAATCAGTCAACCATCCCTTCTGTTAACATGCCCTAAATCATAAAAGACAGCATTACCTTCTTCTGTTCTATAGCACTTTCTTGCCACCTGTACCTTTTTTTGAGGGCTTTGAAAGAGAAAAGGCAGATTTGAGTTGAGTACTTCTGCAAGGAGGAAGATTGAACAGATTGATCCTGGCTACTGAAGCAAGTACAGTAGGGGTCATTTAGATTAAAATCCCATTAAGGGAAATACTTCATCCATCATAGGCCATACAGGGAAGCCAGTAAATACGCACAGGAACCATTTCAGGTAAGGAAATGCATCTCTTCCAGGGGCATAAAACTGGAACATTTCCTGAGCATCTATTTACTGATAGGCCAACCACTGGTTATACTACCATGGTTGGTGTGTTATTTGCAACACCTCCAAATAAACCTTGACCCTTTTTTTGTCCTCAAGTTTTCCTTTGCTTTATTTGACTGGATTTCCATATGTATTTAAAAACAACAGCATCTTTCTAGTGTGTACATAGCCTGACTCCAGCAGAGCCTTAGACCTGGCTGGACATAGACTTTACCATTAATTTCACCATTCTTATAGTGAAGTCCTGTATTTTAAACAGCCGTATGGTTACGTATATCAGGATTCGTACTGTTGCTACTAGTAGCTTTGATTTTTGAGATGTGGTATTAGAGTAAGCACTAATGACTCAGTATTGCCCTTCTTTATTCAGGCCGTTATTTAGGCACTGCATTCAGTCCTGATCTTTCTCCTGAACTTTGTGAACAGGCTTTGATTGAGCAGTGCATTATTTCTTCATGATATCGGAACAACCTTTATTTTCCATTCCCTCAATTAACACTTTCCTCCAGGCTGGCATCTTCCTGTGCCTTGTTCAATACTATCTTCCTGAACTTAAAAAAGTCTTTCTCTTTTCCTTTAGATATCTCTTACGGACTAAGCCTTCTCACTCTTGTAAGTTACTAGAAGTAATATTTGATCTCTGAATCAGCTAGTAGTCCCCAGTTCCATCACACCTTGAATTTTCAGGGAAATGCAGTCACACTTTCTAATCTGTTTACCAAGGGAGAAGTTTCCTTTGTTGGAATGCGAAGTTCCTTGCTTGTTTTTTGTGACCAAGAGCTCATATACCTGCAGTGTTGTACACATGATATGTGCTGTTATCAATGGAAAAGGTTAGCCTTGGAGTTTTGCTTAGACATCCTCCGAATTGTTTGGTGCTGGGGCAGGAGTCGAAATGTTAGGGTCCTTTTCTGTTGGATGCTTAACTTATGTGAAGGCCGAGTCATCTTTGCTTAGATGCCTATAGCTTAGTATTGACCCTGTGTGGTGTGCAACCATGTTCATAGTTGTCCCCTATACTCAAAATGTCTTGCAATGTGCTCCAAACAATCTGCTCACATTTTGGGTGCTACTAACGTGATCACTTAATAAAGAAGTGAAATCAGCTATATTTTCTTAGAAAGAGAAGATGCATTTAATAGGATGCGTTATTATTCTTACAAGGCATCACATGCTTTGTTAAATTATGGAAAGTCAGAAGAGGGTGAGACAATCCACTTAAACCCATGCTGGGGTTTTTGGTTTTCTTTTTTGTTTTTTAACTGAGGTTTTTGTCCAGAACTCTGTGATCCACCTTTCTTAGTTGTGATATGAAGTAGTCCGTTTGCATTTGCATGCATGAAAACTCCCAAATCACTGAATGATGAGTTCTGATTTTAAAACGTATCTCTGTCTTTGACTGTTCCTGAGAGGAGACGGCTGGCTGGAGATCTTCTCTTCCTTCTGACTGGGGTATGTCAAGAAGGGACTGAAAAGCAGCTGCCACGGTTCTATTAGCATGAACTCAGGTTTGGTCAATTTGGGTTGTAAAAGTAGCATCTTAAGTTGGAGGATAGAAGAAAAATGAATTAATCAGTCCATAGCTGAGGATTGAGGAAAAAAGAAACCATGCATACCTTGTATTGACTAGGATTTTCAGCTATTAGATGGTTTGTTAGTTACCAATAAAGGTTTTTGTGAATTACCATCAAGCCATTAATACTGATGAAGATACAGTTTGAATTTCTCCCCTTGCCTTCCAGCAAATACCTTTGCCTTTGGGAGTTCTGTAGGATTTGATGCTGAAACTGTGTGTGTAATTGTTTAAAGGAATAATATTGGATTGCCACATGCGAGAAAGATACTTGGAAAGTCTAGGTGAATAAATATAGTATATGAGACAACTAGCTTAGTAAATTTTAAAGGCATTTGAACCTGGCTTCTAGAACATATTTAGGTCTCTAAGTGGCAACTGCTAAGAGTACGTTTTTATGATTTAGGCAAATCCTTGGAAGAATACTTTGGCAAGTTCTGTCTAACTTTTAACTTTCTTCTCAGTGTGTTTGCTGCCTTTAGACAACTGAAAAGGTCCTGGATTTGCCTTCAGCCGGTCTGAAGATCTTCCATGCTCTGTCATGCTGCTTATAGCAGCTTCTGTGATGAAGCAGCGCATTAAAGAAAGGTGTCTTTCCCTGAAAAAAGCTCAGGGGAGGTCTCAAAAGTGAGGATTAGTGCTTTGAAATGGATTCACTTGCTGTGGCTGTGCTATGGAAGTTTTACACCGTCCTTTCCATTTATTCAGTTTGGGATACAGGTTCCTGTGTGCTAAGGGAATCAGGGTGGCCAAACGTGGTGTTGCATGAGGGAGAATGTCCTTTCTGCCTGGAGCTGGCTGGCTCTGTGTGTCCTGCTTGCTCAGGCAGGGGCTGAAGCTGTGTCACTTTCATGGGCCTGTGGGGCAAGTGTTTGTGTCTTCCTTGAACTTCCTTTTCTCAGAAGCATGACTGAAGATTTCTCAGGTTTATGCTTATGCCAGCAGTTCTTTATCTAGGCCTTAACCTGCCTGCCATGGCAGTTCCTGGGAAGAAGTATTCCTGTAGCTAGCTGAAATGTTTCCAAGGTGCTTGTAACAGTAGCTGTCAGCGGGAGAAATAGGCTTGTTTTGTCTGAACCTTTGAAATCGGTTGATGAAAGCAGTTTTGTGTACTCTAATAGGATTTCACCAGCTGGAAAGCAGTAGGAAATTGTCCATCCTATTTCCATCCCGGCAAAAAGCCTAGCCAGGGGTGTGGAAGTTGTGTATCACAAAAGCTAGGTTGTTACCCATATTATCAGGTACTCCAGGGAAGCTAGCAGAAACCGTTCTTAACCCGGCTGTCTGCCCCAGCTTGCTCAGGCAAGCTTTTCTGTTTGTTTGACAGTGCTGAGGCTGGGTTCTACACATTATTTGCACAGCCAGCTTTTATGCTGCTAAACTGTAAGGTGATACATGGTGGGGGCTGGAGTTTGTGGCTGGTGAGCACAGGTTTTGTATTCCTCCCAACCAGCTGAGCTCTCCAGTGCAGCGGTTACTTCTCTCATGACACCTGGGGGAACTGTGCTCTGTTGGCCACCCACTGTCTCCAAAGCAGCTAACTCTTTGGGTGCATAAAAAGGGAAGGTTCTTGCTATACCTGGGAGTCAGTTTGTGTTTGTGAATAGCCCTGGAATCATCTCTAAAAGGTGGCAGAGAGCTTTGCCTGCCTTTCTTATCCAGGGAAAGTGCTGCTTGCCACCGAAGTATTTCAACAGTAGTTATTTTTTATTGTATTATCTGTTCCATGGCTCACTATGGAGCTCTTTTGAAACAGGTTGCCTGCACAAAAGGGGAGAAATGTTTGTATCCCATTAGTTTCTCAGTCTTAAAATCACAGCTGACAAAGCCACTGCCTAGCAAAGGTGCGTAAGGGCTGTTGCTCTAGAAGAGCATATATGTGGGATGTGTATGTGTACATCCTCTCTTTCTCCAAATTCCTCGTGCCATGGGATATGCCAGGATAGCAAATCTAGGATGACTATATGTGCATGTTGAGTGCTCATGCATGTGCTTACACCCCAAGGAGTGTTGTGCAGTACAGTCATTCCTGTCTCAGGATTTCATGAAGGAGTAGGCTTGGATTGGACTCTGTAACTGCAAGAAGATTTCCTGGCACTCAATCAGATGCTATGAGTAAAGATCATCTAAATCTAAGGAACCTGAAAAAAGCGCAGAAGTAAATCTTCTTGCAGGCTGTCCGCAGCTTGACTGCTTCCATTTGGAAATAACTTCCCCCTGAGGCTTCTTCTCAAAAGGCCATCTTGATGAGAGCATTTTCTTCCTTGTGCTTTAGCTAGTGTTGGAGAGAGAGGACTTGACACTCGAGGTGTAGTCAGGCTGTAATGACAATATAAATTGCAATCAGAAGGGTGCAGCTGTCTGTACAACTTGCTGGATAAACCCTGGTTTGCCTGCGTGGATAGTGGTTGGCTGTGATAAAGCACTGGTTGTCAGTGTAACACCCAGCTGGAAATCTTACATTGAAATTGAAGGATGGATTCTTTGAACATTTGAGAGATGTGAGATGCTTGGTGTGCCAAATACTTCAGGCAGGATGAATCCGCCCCTTTCCTAACCAGGATATTTCCTGGCTTATGGAGTTATTTGGGGATTGTCATGAAAAGTCTGGTTTCTGGATTGAAGCCCAGCCAATCCCGAATCTGGAAAGAACTGCTCATGAGAACAAAAAGAGCAGTTATATTTGTCAACTATACTATGGTGGGTAAGCAAGATTTAGAGGCTGTTGCTTAGTGCGGAAGGGATCCGAGAGCAGCTTTCTCTTTGGGAAGTCAGTAGTATTACTTACATACAGAGGAGTTTATATGGCTCTTTACTCCTTCTTTTCATAGGAATATATGCATATGTTAGGACGTTTGTGAAAGTTGAAACCAAACCAATTTCAAATAGATGCTTTGCACTCAAGCAGGGTGTTGCATCTGTATGAGCAACGACATCTTGAACTGTTCTGAAAATCGTTTTGTAATCTATGCAAAAAAAAACCCTAAAACCCTGCTATATATCGGAAGCAGAGCTAGTGAATTCCAAAGATGTCAGCTATTCAGTTCTTGGATACTTCAGGATTTATTGCGTAGTGCGTGCTGTTTAATATCCCAGTCTCAAAAAGAAAAACTCTTTCATGTGAAGTGGTCTCTCTGGGGTCAGTGAGGAGAGAATGTGAGGGGGAAATGACTGGGCGTTAACAACTTCCCACAGGATAGAGCACAAACAGTCCTCCCTTCAACCACATCCAGTTACTGGGTAAGAGCAGGAACTCTGAATCTTAGTGGATTTCTGCAATTAAGAATATAGGCCTCGTGCTCCAGAAAAGAACTCAGCAAGTGTTTACAGTGGTGAGAGAACTCCGAATAGGAGCTGATTAAACCAATTCATTTTGGTTATTGGCCTTTCTTCGCCCCTCTTATTTAAAACGAATTTAAATGTGACTAAGAGCTGAAGTTACAATTACCCTATGTGTCACGTCATCTTTCTTCACCCTCCTTGTTGATGCACGTTGAAACAAAGGTCTAGTTGTTCAAGCCGTCCTTAAACTCTACAAAAGTTCACATGCTTCTAAGCCATGCTGTTAAATCACACCTCCAAGCCCGTATAGGAAGGCTACAGGCAAGTTTTGAGAAAGTCATCCTTCACTCTGTTCAGCACACAGATGGTGTCAAAGGAGAGGGAGGAGGAATATAAGCATGAGAGTGGTATTTGTAAGTGCTCTGCTTGGTTAGAGGTGGAGCTGGGACCAGTGCCTTCAGGTCATGTAAGGAGATACCTGGAGCTTTTTGCCCCCAGGTCACTAGATCAATGCAGAGCATACTTAATGAGCTAAAAGCTCATCTCCATCTGGTCAGTTACTTTCAGTGCTGCTCTTAGGTGACAGATGTCCTCTCTACAAATGCAACTATCCATTGGGCACTAAATAGACCCCTATTTCTTTTACGTGTAAGATTGAATTAAATGGAGGAATTCAGCTAGGTGAATGGCCTGGTCACTAATGATGTCATTAAGGCTTCCTCTCATGATTTCTGATTTCATCAGCTACCCTCTCTGTCACGCCAGAGTGCTCTTCTGCTCTTTGTAAATCAAATAGTGATGCTAGAGTGTAATGCAGGTACAGTGTGTCACCATTACTGGAGCATACCTAGAGCTGTTGTCAAAACTGCAGTCCTAACCTCTATGGATTATCTCATTTTAATTCTGTGATATAAGGAGTATCCTAACTAGATGATCTTGAGGTCTTTTCCCTAACTATTCTATGATTCTGTGATTCTAACTTGTATCTAAGTGGTTCTTGGACACAAGGACCGAAAAATGTTTAAACCTACGCAGGTTAGAAGAGTCACCTCAAAGGCACATGAAGTGGGGAGTAGGCCAAACCCAGCCTTTGAAATTAGACTTTTTGACTTCAGTCGCAGTGGGAGTCACTTCAGTAGCTTGGGCAGATAGTGGGTGCTCTTCTTTTTCCTTTCCTTTGTAGTGACAGCTCTGCAGAAGTCTTTAATGAGGACTGTTAAGCTAGCCTAGGAGACAGGAGCAGCTTTCCAATGTACCAGATGGCAGGAAGACAGAAAGAGATGCTGCATTCATACCAGAAATAAACATGGGTCTGGGCTTCAGATACGGAGCTCAGCTTTCTCAACATTCATACAGCTTTGTCGGTGGGGCTCTGGTTCATACCTAGTGTTGCCATTGTTGGCAGGGAAGGGAGGTGTGTCTGGAGTACATGCTGTTAGGGGCATGACCCCATTAACAAGTCAGTGCAAGGCAAGGATGTGGATCTCTGGCAGGTCGTGGCTCTGCTCAACCTGCCCCATGCTTGCTCTTCTCCCATGGTAGAGTGCAGTGTTTCAACCTCAGCAAAAATGGGTGAGCTGCTTCATGCCTGCTGTACGACAGTAACATGCCCACGGGTTTCCTGGCATCATGGGCATACTGTGAATGTAAATGATGACATTCCTTCAAGATTATGAGGTAAAACCTGTTGTGTTTGGCTTGAGAGGAGCTACAGTATTACAGCCTGCTACAGAGGGGAAGGTTAGTGAACATCTCTGCCATATTCTGGAGTCAAAAGTATTTGCTCTTTCTTTTGCTTGCTACAGCAGTCTTTTTCAGAGGTAAGAGCAGTGCCATCACATCAGCAGGAGTTCGGGTACAAATGCTGTACAGAGCCTTCATGCATTAACCCTTTTTCTCAAACACCAGAGCAAACATCCTTTTACAGTTTCTTTATTGTGACCATTTGGTGCCACCTTCCCTCTTCATCTCTATTCTTCTACTATCAGGGAAAAAACTGTAATCACAGGCACTCAGCTAACTCTCAACCTGAGAAAACTGGAATTAGTTTATTTGTCTGGAAACCACAGAACTAAGTGAACCTGTCATAGGATGCTTAGCCATTTATGAGAAAAGTCTGGGTTTAGCTTCAACAATTTAGCAATGAAATTCAAGCACAGACAACAGCTGTGGTTCATGGTCTCAGGACTTCACTTGCAGCTCTCTCCTTGGAGCCCTTGTGTCAGTGGGAGGGCTCAGACCAGGGCTATGGCTCACCTGGCTGTCAGGACATCAGGTGTCGTGCTGAGGAGCGCTGCTATGGGATTGATCTCATCTGGAGAGGATGGAATGGGACTCATGTCTGTGACAGGAAAAAGGTTTGGGCTGCTCATGCAAGCTTGTAGCTCAGAGCAGTTGGCTTCACTGGCAAGAAGACAGAGGCTCTGGTGCAATTAATCGTTGTCTTGCCTTGTGTGGCAACACTACTTGGTTTATGTGCTGCGTCTGATTGTATCCTGGTAGAAAAAGAAGGCAGCAAGAGGACACTGGGAGGTACCTTAGTTCACTGGCCAAGAATCTCCATTTGCCTTCAGGCTTTTCCTGGCTTAATTTTGCATGGCTTCAGTGAGGCTACAGTGTTATGCATGCAATTTATAGGGTGCAGTCTCAGACAGGTTGTTTCCTGGCTTTCGCTCGTCCTCATCCAGTATGTTGTTCCCATGAACTGAGAGATGTGGGAGCTTTAGACTGTAGGAAGCTTTGGCAGGCATGACAGATGTGCCAGAGGTTCTGAAAAGGCAGATTTGGAACCATGGCTTTGAGGAAACTCCTTGTCACTGGGTGATCTTTATAAGAACTGCTGTCCATGAGCACATGGCTGCCCCATTTCTTATCTTTTTAACCTTACCTATGTAGGTGCAAAGTTTAGCATGATCAGGTTCAGCAGCTCCAATGCCTCTTTACATGTGCAGTCAATCCTCAGCAAGAAACAACAAACGAGTCCTTCGGAGTTGAGCAGTTGGGGTTTCTGTTCATTGGGATTTTTGAGTAAAGCAGCAAGAAAAAATCCCTGCTTTTTTAATCTGAAGAATCTGAAGGGGTGGAGAGAAAGAGCCTGATTTATTCTTTTGTTTCAATTTTCTCTCCTTCAGAGAACAGATGTTAGTTATGTTTATGTCATTCCAGTGCTGAACACTTGCCTCGACTTCAGCAGCAGCGTTACTGAGGAAAGAAAATGAAAAAGCATGAAAAGTTTTCTGCCATGCCACAGAGCACGTATGAATTACTGCAGAATGTTGACTTGCACTTCTCAATTTTGGCAGGACACAAGGCAGGAAATGCTTTATTAAAGACCTTGTCCAAAGAATCTCTAATGGCACAATGTAATTATGTTGGCAAGGGACTTTGAAAAGGTGCTCGAGCTTCTATCAAGCGGTGACAGCATCTCTATATGCTTTGCCAGTTGTTGCTTCTTGCCCCACGCTGACATTTCAAGAGAACAGTCAGTGTCTGCTGAATGGGGGCACGGAGGTGAAAACGTAATAGAGCAACATTTTCAGCTCCAGCGCAGTCTACTTTGGCACGCAGCACACTGCCTTCTCCACAGGGATTTGCCTGTTCTGTGGAGTAGGCTGGACTGAAATTAAGCGTTTACAACTGTAATTGTAGCGTTTGCTGTATGAATGTGTTTTATCTGTATAGATGTTCATGTAATGACTCGTGTTGGTCTGAAGCTTTTCTGCTTGCTCTTGTCTATGGACAGTTCAAGCTACGTACAGAAGGCGGCACTGGTGCTGTGATAACGTTCGTGTTCTTCTGCTGAGCTCTCTCCTGGTGTCCATTGTCCTTTCAGAACCCAAGGGCACAAACTGCCTCAAAGGTACCTCAGGTTAAATCATCAGGAATCTCACCAAGTCTGGTCCTGGCCTACGCAGTTATAAACATTTATCTCTGTTGTTGCTAGGCTGTTAACCCCAGAGGCAGACCTGGGATTTAGTTTGAGTCGGTGCCATTTGAACCTTACAGAAGAACACTGCCAATAAACCTACCAGGCTAAACAGAAGTCAGATGTGCAATTCCTTCCAAGGAATCTAGATATGTTGGTGTATTTCCTGCAGGTAACCTCCAGTTGAGAAGTAAGGCTTGCTGTTCCTTGTCTAGAAGGTTTTTTCTCTCCTTACTTGCATTACACAATTTTATTGTTCACTGCTACTCTCCTACCTTCACATGAGAATTGGTGATAAAGCAACTCTGTCATCATCCTGGGTTCTCATGCCCTACTATCCTTTTATTTGAAGGCTGTATCGCTGTTTTCCAGGGAGATCAAGACTGTTCAATTGGTTTGTGATTTGGACATGGACAAGGTCTGGTCTACTCCTCCTTCATCTGGGTAGGGAAGAGCAGCAAGGACTCATTCAAAGTCAGGGAAAATGAATGAATTCCTAAACTTTGTAGATGGTGCTGAGCTGCAAAAGATAACACTAACTTTGCCCCTTTGGGCAACGTTTATTTCCTCTACAGTCAAATGCCAAATCCCACTTGGAGTTGTCTAGAATTGCTCCAGTCTTTTCATTTGCCTTCTGAGGATGGTTAGGACCAGTAAGAGAGAAGCAGTACTAAGCCCAGCTTCCACTTCAGTGACTCATCTCACATTTCCAACAGATGGTTGCTTCCTTCATTGACTAGCCTCTCTGCAGATTCCCAGTTCAGTACAGGACAGCCACATGGCAGCGTGGGATACAAAGAAGATAATAGGACACTTCCCTTGTAAATCTCTTAAATATGCCCTGCAGATGGTAGACACCATAAAGCAGGGAGGAAGGGGAAAAGGGATGAAAAACCTACACACTTTGATTATGTTACCTGAAGAACATTGGCTCTGTTTCATTGGTAATTGCTGGTCCTTGGTGTGATTTTGGTTTAGGCCAGTCAGTGATCTCACAAACAAATTTTTGGCATTGCTCAGGAAGTAGCAAGGGCTGTGACCACTTCCAGTGGACAGTTTGCATGCAAAAGAAAGATCTGGGAACTTGGCATTCACTGTTAGATACTTATCCTTAACTGTCTTACCAAGGCGTCATCTTTAGACCATGACTGGTTTAGGTCAGCTCTGAGGACCTTACCTCATGTCTAATGGGAAGAGCAGCATAGGGATCAGGTCTTCTTTACAGCGATGACTTTCAGTCTTGTAGAATGACCCCTTTTTGAGAGTGAAGTGACAGCCAGTGGCCTTCTCCATGTCCAAATCACAAACCAATTGAGCAGTCTTGGTCTTTTTGGAAAACAGTAATACAGCCTTCAAGAAAAACTGTAACAGTGTGTGAGAGCCCAGGAAGATGTTGAGTTGCTTGATCACCACTTCTTCCTTCTTAATGCTCCAGCAGGCATGCCTGCTTCTTCCTTTGCTAAAATACCTTTGATCTTGGAACAAGGAAAGAGGAACTGGAAAGTTGTTTGCAAGCTTACACGCTATTTGCAACACTCACAAATAGGCAGCTGGCCTGTGGTTTCCTAGGGTTTTGTTTGTTTTCCCATTTCAAGGAGGAAGACGAACACTTTATGTCCTGCTCTGGGGAAGCATCTCTATGGTGGGTATACAGAGTCCTCAGTGGAGATGAAACCCTTAGAGCATCTCACAGACACAAAGTAACACAGCGACGTGTACAAGGCAGTAGAATGCCCCTTCCTGCCTCATCCGTTGTCCTCAGGAGGTGAAAACAAACATCACATTGTCGTCTCAGAATAGGAACCTCAGCACCAGGAAGGATAATGTTACCCTGCCTTGTTCTAACTATTTTAGTAGCTCTATTTTGATACTTGTTTTGGAAATGCTTTGAATTCTATTCAAGCTGGTCCAAGCAGCATTGGTGCCTTGGTAACTGAAGAGCTGCTTCTCTCACAAGTGTTTTATTGAGATGTAGTGCAGCATGTTTGTGAGGATTGCAGACCATTTGGACTGCTTGGACTGCCTTGAGACACTGGTATGTACAGAATGCATTTGATTGACCTTCACCTTTAACTGGCCCAAACTGGATATGTTTTAGATGAAGCCAATGATGCAACCTTGCTGCAAATAAGGGAAGAATGGGGATTGATATAAAATTAGTTTTTCTAGGACATCTAATCACACTGAATACCATTTGTCCCAGTGTAAATTTCATGGGGTTCAGTTCTGGAGCCATCCTTTTCTGCCCCTCTAATTTAGGAGGCACTGAGGAGCACGAGTGCCTGGCCCATGGAGCTGCACAGCTGGCACCTCCCTGCTTACTGATTTTTCCAAAGCTGTGACTAGCAAAATATTTTATGGCATCCAATGATCAGTGCAATTACACAGTAAAAACCCACTACATTTGTTTTTACTTCTAAGGCATAAAAAGAGAAATGAGTGCATTATATGGTATGCATAGATATATATAACCTATATAAAATTGTGTTTAAATGGGAAACAAGCAGCTTTCCTCATCTTTCTCAGTGTGTTGTGGTTGTTCACTCCTCACTTGCAAAAGGTAGAAGGTCCTGAAACAAGCAAGGAGTGGGCAAGGGGTAAATCTTTTCTAATAGAAGCAGCAGTGTTTAGTCCCTGCAGCCATGTCTTGTTTTAAATGCAATCTACTCATTGTTGTCAGTGGAACAAATTATCATATCATTCTTGGCTAATACTTTGATAACCAAATGAGTGAATATATGAAGACTACAAAATGAACTAAAGCATCTACAAGTTTCCTCTTGGAGAGATTAGAAGCAGGAAGCATGACTGAATAGACTATACAGGAGGTGATCCAAACGGAGAGTGCTTCGGTGGAATTCACCTGAGAATTGTAATGTGCATCCATAAGACAGAATGAAATCTCCTGCTCTGGTTATTGTCACCTTCTGTTAGGTGACTCCTCACTAGCGTGAGGAATATTTCATACTACTTGTAGGCAGAAGCTGCTGTCTGGGAGCAAGTATTTTGCAAGCCTATGTCAGTGGCAAGCCTTTTAAACAGTTCCTTTGCCTCAGCCTATTGGAAGTTCTGTGCTTCCTTTATCTGTCAAAATAGGTGGTAGTGAGCAAAATGAAAATAACTGTGGATTTCCTACCTCATTTGGAATGTCTGAATCAAGAGTTGTTGCTCTCAAGGTGTACCAAGACCGCATGCTAGCTCCTAGCCTGTAGCTCCATGCTGCAAAACTCCATAGTTCTGCTCTCAGAAATGACAAAGCAAGGCTTTTGGAGGCTGGGGGCTCCATTTGTGATATTGGGAGCACAAAAGGCATGGTTTCTTTAAAAATGCACAAGTTTAGTGTAGAAAAATAGATTATTAGGCCTAAAAAGTACCATTTTTTAATAGCTATTAAGTGACAATTTCTTGAAAGGGGGCATTACAGACTGTTGCTTAGTGGACACTGTCTTAGAGTTAGCTGGGAATAGCAGGTTAAAATTCTCCTGGTCTCCTTCTGCCCTTACTTTTCTGTGGCATTCTGGAGTATTTGCAGTTTGGAAACAGATAGGTTAGTAGTGAGTTGCAAGGAGTAATAGAATTTGTATTATTACTAGGTTTTCCTTGGTAGTGATAGAATATCATAAACTATCATACCTTGGTGGTATGTTTTGAGACAGAATTACTCCTACAAATAGACTTAGACTTATGTCATAGAAATCACAGTAAGCTCATGGTTTTTCCTGCCCAGGAAGACTGCTGAATACCTTATAGGGCCAAGCCCCTTATAACTGAAAATTCTGGATACATAGGTCAATTCTATTTTCCTTTTCCTTCCTTTAATTTCTTTTTCCTTTCCGCCATCTGAAGCTGCCACTTCTTATTGTCTGGTCTGCTTTTGTCAATCAAGTTTTACATATGGAAATGTAAAATACCCCTTATTTTTATGTAGAGTACTCAGAAGGGAACAGTACCAATATCTTCCCTGTTCCAATAAAGCCCTGGGTTAACCGTTGAAGTTTTTGACAGGTGCCCTTTAAGTAGTGAGTAATGTAATAAGGAAGGATTGGGAGCTGTTCTGTGAAATGACAAGATAGATAACCCACAGACGATTCTTATTTGCCTGATGCATCTTCCCCACAGGCCTTTGTTCTTAAGATATTTGATGATAGCTAAAACATCAAGGAGAGATGTGCTTTGCCATTTGAGTTCTCAGAGTGCTGTGTGGAAAATGCAGAGAAGAGGTAGGCATGATCTCCTCTTTTTAACTAGGTCACTGATTTCACTCTTTGTACAAAATGTGTTTGAGCTGTAGCTGAGTCACGGGTGGACTTGTCAAGGCAGTTTGGTTTATTTTGCTTAGCTTTGCTGGCTGGACAGTTGCATTACCTGCTAGCAAAGAGGAAGATTCAAGTTCTTTTAGATGAAACATCACTTGTGCGCGATTTGGTGACCTTGGCACTATATGTCCTGTGAAAGTCTCTGCACTTGGTGCTCTTGGATGGTCCTTCAAAGACCTGTTTTATGGCTTGACACTCATAATTCAGCAATGGTCATTGTAAGGTTGTTGTGTACAGTCTGTGAACTATGAATGTGGTCAGTTTGAAAGAAGAGTTTCAAGAGTTAAATATGGAGTGAGTTGGGGTAAGAAATGGGAGATAAAGTTTAAAAAAGCTAGCAGTGAAAATGGAATAATGGCACGTGGGTACCTTGCAGCTCATGCCCAAAAGGTGCCGTATCATGTCATGGTAGCTTTTATACCAGTGGTTGCTGGGGAACACTTTGTATTGAAGAGAAGTCACCCAGTAACTCTAAAGCAAAGCATTTTAAAGAAATGGATTATATATGTATGTGTGTGTATGTATATATATAGTCACAACAGTTTTATCCTTGGTTGTTTCTAAGGGAGCTGGGGAGGAATAGTGAGGTGGGAGAGGAAAAGGAAGCATTTAAGGAAGACATTCTTTATTCCCCTCTGATTCACTACCTAAAAATAAAACTTGTAAAATGTGTGTATGCCACATTAGGAAGGAAAGCCTCAGTGATTCATTTTGTTTGTCTTAGCTGAACAGTAATAGGAGAAACAACTTACTACCTTAATAAACTAGTTCAATGTTGTATAGTAAACAGGTTACAACTGCCATTGCATTTCCTAAGCCCAGAGTTACCCAACCTGATTTTTACATCCATGAAATGCTGGCAGTCACTGTTTTGAAGAGTTTCAGGTTAGTGTATGAAAAAGCAAAAGCCTTTAACAAATCTTGCAAGTATGTTTTTGGAAATACATTGAAAATGTCATGTCTGAAGTTTTGTTTGGGTTGCATTGCTAACAGTATGTCCAAGGACTATGCTGTCAGACATGACTGGCATCTCCTCTCATGTGCAGGGAGAAGGGGGAGAAACAGGACATGATGAGGTCTTTACAGGTCTGGTTTATTTCATCAGAGCCTGTTTAACAAGCAGAAGGTAGCCAAAGCATGTTGTTTTGTTGACCGTGTCCTTTTCTATGCTGAACCCATGTGTAAAGGAAGTGGAAATGTCATGTTTGGGTTTTCTCTCTTTTTAATAGTTGGCTGTTTTGTCAGCTTCCTTTCAGAGAGCCCTTGTTTGCATGGAAAGCTGTGTGATACAATCACCACTGTGCGGTTGGTTTAAAGGGTTTCTGCTGTTGCTCCACTGATGTGTGTTTCCTATAGTTAAATTCAATCTGTTTGTAAAGTGATTTTTTTAAATGGCCTTTTAAAGTATTGCATGTAAGGTCTGTGAGCAGAAGTAAGTGACCAGATATTTGGGCTTGGAACCAAGTCAGTGACAGAGCTTTGTTTTGTGTTGCATTAAGTGTGCATTCTCTAATGAAAAAGGCCTAAAATGAAATCATGCAACCGAAACAATCTGTAGTTGAAATAGTTTACTGGCAGTTCAAAAAGACACCGTAACCTTCACTTTCTGGCAGTAACTCTGCAATGAAGCTTAAGATGATGGCATGATTTAGTAGTAAATTTGTATAGAAAAGAGCATTACTGCAATTGTGAGTAGTTTTTCATTGGTGTTGGTGTTTGCCAGAAATCCTGCCTGTGAAGGGATGGGCTTTGGGGAGCGGTGTTAGAGTGCCATGAGCTCTGTTACTACAGCACATTGACCGTAACTTTCAGTTACTCTTGCGACAGCAGATCACCTGCATGAAGGTTTCAGATTAAGAGTAGTGGGGGAAAAGTAGAAACATAGCGATAGAAATGCTTCTGTTTCGACAGAAAAATATAGGTGTAGTGGAGACTCGTAAATCAAAAGGAAAAGGAAGCATGTCTTGTGGATGTGAAGGCAGTCGTGTGGCCTGAACCTGTCAGTCATACATAATGAAATTCCTGATTCTGCTGAAATTATGGCTTTTGGCTTCAGGAAGGAGCAGAGATTTCACAAGATCGTGAAATGTCACGAACTGTAAATACGTGGGAATTCTGGGACTGCAAAACAATTAGCAATGCAGCACAAGCTAAAGGTCATCATATTCTTTTAAGGCAAGAGAAATAACATCCCGGAACTCGGCAGACACTAACCATGGTGTTTTCCTAACATTTGATGTGCCAGTCGGTGATAATCCAGTTGTAGGAGAAAAAAAAGTGGTCACAGGAGATGTGTTGTCGTTTTGGCATGTCACCGTGATAGCAAAGGATTGTTGTCAACTTTGGTTTTGAGCAAAAAGCATGAAAGAAAGGGAAAATTCTCTGTGGTTTTGTTGTGTTGGGGAGGGAAATGAGCAGCAAGTCTGGGCAGGACAGGAGGTTGGTGAAGTGCAGTAACAATGGCTGGGACTTCTTACTAAGAAAACAGCTCTTTGCAAAGTTATTGACACTGAAAGGCACTTTTCTAAAGAGAGGAGGAGTTCTGTGGTTCCAGAGGTTGTGAAAGAGAAGATAACTTTGTTTTTTTAGCCACACTATGAACTAAACCCCCATCCATGTGATGTTTTTCTTGTTACATGCAGCAGATGGTATTAAGCCGGTTTGTAGACATGAGCTGGTAGACAAGTCTGAACAAGAAAGTATGCGTTTTTACTGGGTTGTTCATCATTCTAAGAGTTTGCCAAGACTCAGCCAGAGTTATATTAATTTCTTCATGCATGATTTTTTTGACTGCCCAAAACTGGGTGCATTTTATATACAAAAGCATCTTTATAGCCTCATGGGTGTTTGTAACGCATGCTGGCACTAAACATATGAGAGCATCTGGACCTATGGAGCTCCCTGCCTGGAGAATGCCCTTTGCTTTGAGGGAGCTGCATCAGTTTAGCTTCCTGCATGGAAACACTGGCATTTTCAAGCATGCAAGAACAGATGTACAAGCACTGAACTACAAAGAAGATCATAACAAAAGAGCAAGAAGCCGACAGCAAGTTTACTGGGGTTTTTTAGCCTCCCAGGATGTGGGCAGATAAGCCAGAAATCTAAGCACCCCTTTGGCTGCATGTTTTCTGCACGATGAGTATTTTCACAAGTGTGTCAAAAACCTTGAGCATCTGCTGAAGAAACTCATCTCCACTGTTTAACCTGCTCCTTTGCTCTCTTCCTGTATGTGTCTGAATGCAAACTGAATTGGGTCCTGGCTAAGTTTTGGGTAGCGTTACAAGGTTCCAGTTCAACTGAACATGATATGCCCAATTTTATAGTTGATTTGTTGCTTTTGGTTTTTTCTTTTGTTTGTTTAACAAGCAGTTTCATTATGTAGTGTCTTATTTCAGAGAGTTGCTTGGAAAATGCTTTGGGTTTTGAAGGGAAGTTCGGCAGGTTTGCCACTAAAAGCTTATAGAAAGCGTGTGCGTAATTGTGGAGGCAAGATGCATCTTTTGACTTGAATTCTTCAACTGCTGTAACTCAATACAGCTTTAAGCTGCTCTGATGACTGTTTTGTACTTGTTTATGAGTACTGGAAGGTAAGCAATGAGAGACAAGAACCTCATAGTCACAGATTTGCAGAACGTAGCACAGACTATTTGTCAAATGGCTTCAAGTACCAGGCCAGAGTCTATTGCCGTGTTCCGAGCAGAGGCTTTCTTTACAGAGAGTTAAAAGTTCAAGTTCCACAATGGGAGCATCCCTTTTGACCAAAAATTACAACAGCTCTGCTAGACCAAACTAACCCCAGGAGGGAATGGATGCTGTTCTGAGCAAAAGTGAGGCTCGGGCTTTGGCTGGAAAAGAAACAAGAAGTGCATGCCATAGTGAAGTGAGGTGTTGATCATGACATCTGACTCCCTGTTCTGTGTTTTCACAGCAGTAGCTTCATTGTGCTGCTTATTCATTGGGATGCATGTGAATTTCTTAGCTAGCTGTCTCATATAATTATGAATATTATTTTTTCAGGCTGAACCTACCTGTTGTTACTATGAATGTTCTGCTTTGCAAACACTGTGGACCCTCATTTCCATTAAACTGTAGTTTCTCTTCTCCCACTATGGTATGAAGCCACTGTCAGACCAGAGAGCTACATTGCAGCCCCACAGGAGTTAGCTACTTGTCAGGCAAAAGGCACAACAGGGTGGGGTTTATAGGGATCTGAATCCAAACATGTTCTCTGTGTTTAGTTTATTATTTCTGAAGACTTAAGGTCTTCAAGTCTAGGCAGAGAAGAAATTGAGTCTAGCTTGCTTGTAATTACTAGCCATTGGGGAAACTCAGTGGCCAGTGCTGAAACTTTCAGTGACAGTGTTGTTTCTCAGATCTGTAGTATGGTGGAAAAGAAGGCAGTAGATGAGCAGGAGACCCCTTACTGTAGGGCAGCTTCCTGTCCATGGTCTCTATGTTTCTGAAATGAGCATTAGACCTGGAGGCTGCAGGGTTTTGTGTGAAGTTGGAGGAAGGGCAAAAAATAATCAGCCTAAGTAGGAATGCAAACAAGCCATCATGCTTTTAATCACAGAGGCAGCATGAGGATCATAAATCAGGGAGACAGCTAACAGTGGTTGCAGGAAGCACAGATGAGTAGCAAAGCTTAGAGGTTTCTGTAAAGCTACTTTAGCTGCTCACTGACCCTGCACAGGCCACATTTTTGCATAGCAAGTGTGATAAATAGAAAACAAGGTTATACAGAAAGAAATCATCATGATGTGGATTTTCTCATGCACCCTTCTAACTGCATTGTCTACACCCTGGAAAATGGATGTAGCTTTTAACCACATACGGTAACAAAACTCTACACCTGTCTGCACATACAATATACATGCGCATACAATATACATGGGCACATGTATATTGTATATCCTATTTCTTTCCTCATGTTTCTTTCCCTTGCTGCCTCTCAGCAATGAAAAAAGGTTGTATTACGATGGAGTTCTTTTTCCAGTAAAGAAACCAATGAAGTTTGAAGAGACAGAAGATTATCATGAAGTAGCTTTTTGGTTCATGTAGATACAGTTGAGATACCTCTTCATATTTTCCTTGCCAAAGCAAAGACAAAATTGGAAAGCTCATTGTTGCATTCCTTGACCTAATGCCTTAGACACAGCTTGGAGCCTGGAACCACAGCCATCAGAATTTAGCAGTCAAGGGATGTATCACCAAAATGTTTATATTTCAGAAAAGTTTGCTCACAAACTTGAGTTTTTCTATGCTTCGTCAATTTAATTTCCTCAAAAGTCTTTCCTCCTTTTGCTTTGATGACCCTTTCTTAAGGTTTACAATGATCTCTACCTTTCCTTCTTGGAGAGTAATCCAAAATTGACCTACTGCTATAATAGCACCTGAGGATTAGAGATTTCTAAGGCTGATTTTCTGTTCTATTTTAGTTTTCCAAAGCCTTGGGCTTCTGGCAAAGCTTTAAATCCTCAAAAATGTCCTTATTTTTAATATGTCTATAATGTAGTACCCAACTTGAGACACCTTTGGGTAGATTTTGAGAAGTTTCCAAGCTTCCAGCAGATACATTGCAAGCAGTGCATGTTCAGGGATTTGAGGTTTTCAGGCTTATTATATGAAATTCCAGAATGTGATCCTTAAAGTTTCTCTGTCTGACTTTCCGGTTTTTCAAATGATGTCAGTAATACCACTGCTGTCCTGCGCTTCAGGGCTCCTGCCATAACCTTTATGTGCTGTTCTGTAACTCTACACAGTGATGGCTCTTCATTTGTTATGTTTTTGACATGCAAAAGTATTGTAGGCAACAGCTTCATTTTATGCAAGTAGCTAATTTGGTTGTGTCACTTGTAAAGCAGAGCCAGGCACCAGTTCATGGCTCTGCCTCCAAGTTTGCATTTACTAGTTCAGAAACTGGTTTGAGATCAATCAGTGCCACTGAAGTCTTGCACATGGACAGTCTCCCCTTTCCAAAAGGAGGTGCCTTCTCTCCCTCTGTCTCATCCCACTAATTTCTGTAAAATCCACTTGCAGCACCCTGAAGTTTAATGGGTTCTCCAGGATCAGACAGAACACAAATCAGCTTCAACACTGTGGAATGCATCTTGAGCAACAAGAGGTTCCAGATAGTGCCAGCTGCACGTTTGTGTGTCTCTTCCTTAGTCCAGCACAGCTGGAAAGTTGAGTGAAAAAGTGTGAGAGCGAGAAGTGTTTTGCTCATGTGTGCAGAAACAGTGTAGGAGAGGATGTTGATAGGTTTAAGTGAGCATTATGGGCTTGGATCATTCCCATAGGGCAAGAGTGAGGACCAGGATCTATGCGAGACCACTGTGAGCTAAAGAGTAAACTACACCAGGTAATGGTAGTATTGGAGCATGAGACTTCAGTCCTGAACACCTCAATGCATCTCCTTTGTTATAACAGTCTGACTTGTCCTGTGATACACAATTGCTTGTCTGCAGACTCGGGATTTACCTTTTGGGGGGCAAACTAATGCTGTGGAAGTCTGTTGATTAGCGGTTGTATCATGAGGATTGTACACTGGTGAGAGCAGAGTTGGTGGTGCAGAGTTTGTCAGTCTTCTAATTATGTTGCTGTGTTAACAGTATTTAAGTGATACTTGAACGAAGGGGTTGATTTGGAGAAAACTCCAGGAGCAAACTCACCAACCAAGTTTTCAAGTTGACAAGCAGGTATTCTTTATTGTGGCACCAGGAGACACCGAGGATAGATAGATAGCTCCTCCTAACGTGTGTCACTGTATTACTATACAAGCCATCCTACAAGCGGCCCTACATATTCATGAGGCTACACATGAATTGCATCATTTTCCAAAATGTTTCCAGCATGCATACAGAAATATGATGGTGGTCTTTGAGGGTCGTTTACTTCTTCCAACAATCTTCATAACTTCTGGCAGTCTTTGAAGCACCAGCTTAATTAACATTACAGACATAGCAATCATCCTGTCCTTCTACTTACCACTTAGTTTAACTGCTCCTATCCTGGACATCTGCTAGTCCCAGATGCTCCTCATCCCCAAGTCCTGTTTTTCTATTTGATTTTCCTTACACTTTTTATACTAAGGTCCTAAGGACCTTAAACTATGTCAACTACCTTCAAACACCTCCATTACAAAGCCATCAAATGTAACGTTTCTTAGAACTGATTACAGTTTGTGCTTTTGTGCCTCCTTTTCTCAGGGGTTTCTTTCTTCTTCTAAGGTCTTTGATTTGCTGTCTTTCAAGTTGTAGGACTCTGCTTTGTTGCAGGTAGGTGACCTGTTAATATTCTGGAAACTGGAGTTTTTTTTAAAAAGGATTGATGCCTTCAATGTTAAAAAAGGAGAAAAAATTCCTTTGCATTAGCCTGTTTTAACAGTCAAGGCAATTTTCCACATGGTGGCTTTATGGAAATGGGTTGCAGCTCTTGCCGACCATGACCAGAACATTACAGGAAATGTATTTTCATGGAAGATTTGCTGCAATTGCCAACAGGAGAAAGGGAGGGGGACAGGGGTTTGTTCTGTTAATGGACAACTTGGTGCCATGATGTGAATCCCTTTGTTAAATTAAATTGGTTTGCACTTTCCCCTATTGTCTGTTCCATGCTGAAAGAAACAGTCACTGATAGGCCATTTCCCTCTGTAAGGACCAGGGTGTGTTGGCTTAGCATGAGGCCTTATGCTGAAATGGGATGAACCACAAATGCATTTAGGTATCTGACTGAGGTAATTTAAGAGGTACAAACAATTGGAATATTTCCATGGAGTGGCTTGGTCAGAACTGGAACTAATGGAAATTGGCTTTGCAACCTCAGTGCTTATAGGCGGTAGTATCTTACATGATTTAGGGAAGGACTGAATGAGATCTTAAATCTGCAGATGCTACCACACAGGCATGACTTTGAGCATGTGAGTAGTCTCTGTAAGTTACAAGTTTAGCATAAGCGTCTAAAGGTTTTGGGTGGGTTTTTGGGTGCATTATATTTTTTAAAGCTGAAAGTTTGATACTTTCCAAGTAGAAACAAGAATGATAAATGACCTTATTTATATGTGAAAACGCTACCTGTGAGGGGAATATATGATTGCTTGCAGGAAAAAGCACTGCATGGCCGATTCCCCTACGGTAAATATTTGAATCCTGGTAGGTCCATTATCAATTCCATATGAGAGATTTTCTGGCTCTTACTGCTACATACGAGATGAGAACAAAAGAGAACCAGAACTGAGCTGAGAATGAGCAGAGGACATAGGTATCATCCCTGAAGCTAAACTCTGTTCTCCAGTCAAAGTAGATTTGAGCTGTGGGGCAGGGATACCTCTTAAGTTCTCATGTAGTCTCTTAATGGCTGATGTTTCATTTAATTTTCCTGCAGCTTAATTTCAGTCTTCTCTTGTAAAGAGTTTAAAGCTGAGCTGTTTAAATTTTACTCTATCAGAATAGAGGTATGCCAAATTGGGGTGGGGATGGTAAGCCCATCAAAATGATAAAAATTGTAACAGTAATTATGGAGGGCTTGAGGTTTTGGCAGTGATTGATGGAATTTTCAGTGGTTGTGTTGGTTTTGCTTTGAATTTACTTTAGAAGGAAGTTTTAATGTCTGCTGTGTGATGTTTGAAATTACATGATTAGGGAAAGAGGAAACAGTGAAATAAGACTTATTTGATAAAATTACACTGAACGTACAATAGATGTATTACTCTGTGAGTGGCCAATCTCTGAGCAAGGAAGTTTTCATTATTACTCCTCTCATTTGCTATTGCCAACAAGGAGGAATTGATTTAGCTGTTTGCTTGCTGAGCAGAGAAACTTGAATGATCAATCGATGTTCACCCTTCTGAGGAGTACTAAGAGCATGGACTGGGAGAATATGGTTGGTATGGTTCATGTGGCATACGACAGTTAAAATCTGCTACTCGTTTTAATCTTGTCAGCAGCATTATAATGATGACCCACAGCTTATTCTGCTATACCTGTCATCTTTTAAAATTCAGTATGTTACACAGGGACAAATGCAAATGGAAGAAGTTGGGAAGAGAGAATGTGGTGGAGAGGAAAGGGTCTTAGAGGAGGTGACAACATCTTGCTTCCTCTTTATGGCTAAACTTAGGAAGTGCATGGTATAGAGCTTATTTCCTTGTAATGCTTGGTGATGGAAGCGAGAGAATACTAAGGGTGGATGATTGGCAAACACTTTTATGGTGTCTTGGAAAAATATGCATAAAACTCTTGATACTGCTTATTTTCTGGACAAAGGTATGTGCAATGAACGACCTCCACCACATGTGGTTCTTTGAAACGATGAGGAAGGGAAATGAAGGGAGGAAGGAAAGTAAAAATAAAACCTCAAGTCCTGTCTGTAAGGTAAATACAAACAGGGAGTGAAGCCCACACATGCACTATATGATTCCTACTTTTGCTTTGCCATTGCTGGGTAGCCATTCTTCTTAGTCGAGATAATTGAAGTCCAGATGACTTGGTGCAAGACCTGGGATTCGATAAAGCAGTCAAATGAGACACAGTGAAATAGTGCAATCGTTTTACCAATCAACACTCCCATCAATGACTGTTTCCACCTGACTGCTATGGTTTCTGTTGCAGATTGAGTATGACATCCCATTTTGTCCCCAAAGACCGGATTATTAAGCCAAAGTACCATGCTTGTGTTTTTAACATGGTATCACTTGTTAGATATTCACTGGGAAGGGAAGAAATGCAGGCTTGATGAAGAAAAACAAGCATCAACTGACTTGCTTGCACTGGAAATGACATGAAAAAGCTTGATTTCAACTCAGGAAAGTTGAGAAACGCAGAGTTAAAGGTTAAGAGTCCTTAAGGTCTTTGTTTGCCTTACAGCATCTAAAAATACAGTATTTTATCTCTGTCTCTTATATATCTGTAAGAGCGAGTGCACATAACAGAAGTTACGCAAGTGGGAGTAGAGGGGTCTATCTTTGCTCTGTTCACTGCAGTACTTCAAATGCTGGAGCAGTCTGGCATTTAGTTCATGCAGGAAGTTTGGTTTTCAGCATCAAATTATCCCACTGACTTTTTTGTTTGGAATTTCTTCTTTATTTTATTTATTTGCTTTCTTGGTCATGACAGAGCCTGGTAAAGGGCTCTGTCTTGAAATTTCCTGCCTTCTGTTGCCTTGACATTTTCCTGTTAACAGTTCCCCCCACCCAGGTCAGGTATCCAGCTACAAGTAACAACATGTTTTGGTCCTTCACTTGCTGCTGTAGTTCTTCAGTGGATCTTCCTCCCTGGCCTGGGAATGGCTTTCACTTGGAAGTGAAAAATAATGGGCTGAAGGCAAAGTTTGAGAAGTTGCTTCCTGGTTTTTATCAATGTTCTGCAAAGAGACTCAAGTTTTAAGTTTAACATTGGTTCAGAGAAATCCCAACTGGCTCCTTGCTGCTGATGTTGTAAGAAGTAGTTCGACAAGCAGATGTTTCAGTTAGGGAACACCTAGGCTCGGTGACCAGTAACTGTGTTCTGAAAGGAATCATGACCTAAACCACACCTAAAGAGGCTGCAAGGAGGAGCAATTGTAGTTGGACTTGCACACAGAGTCCACATGGTGTTATTTACAAATGTGGCTGGTTTATTTTGAGTGTATCCCTTTGGTCTGGTCTTATTAGGCAGTTGTATTTGCTGATAAGGTGTCTTGCTACACACCCAGTGAAGGGTGTCTCAAGATGAGGATATCTGTGATAGTGTTCATTCTTTCTACAGTTGATCTGTAAAGAAGCAAAGTTTATTTCTTTTTATGGTCTAAACCAAATCCTTCCCCGAATTTGCATATAGGGAAGTTCTGTGCTGCTAAAGGTTACAGTTGGGTGGCAAAGGGAAATTGGATAATCAGCCTCATCAGATACTGTATAGAATTGAAGGCACAAAGTAATTAATACCTTTCATTGTTCTCTGATTCATTGCTTGATCACAAATTGTCCTGTGTGTTATCAATGTAAGGAAGGAGTTTACTCTTCTGAAATAGCTGAGTGTCTTTGGAAGTTGGGTTTAAACAGGGCTGGTTTACAGATCACTTGGTTTACTGCTTTCTCTTTAAACACTGTACTTGGGGTTTGTATTTGCAGCTGAATAGCCAATGACTCAAAAGAGAAGAAGGATAAGAAAGAAAAGAGAAAAAAAGCTATTTTATCAGTTGCTGTAAGTTGATGTAGGTATCCCATCATTAACCACTGTTACTGCAGAGCTGAAGGCGCTGAGCTTTTCTGTAGCAAAGGTTGAGTGATACTCTGCCACATGCCCAATGCCTACACTGTCACATTGCATGAAGGCAGATCTAGCATAGTTTAGCTGGCAGCAGTGATGATTTGTTTGTGTTGTATTCTTAGTGTGAAAGGGTGAGCACTGAGGCTCATCCTGTCTTGTGTATCCTGTAAGTTGGTGGGAAGTAGCATCACTGCAGTGCCTGGGATCTGAGGCTGTCTCCTGCCTTCTTTTTTCAAACCAAGAAGAAGAAAGAATCTTTTATCATTACCTAAGAAAATATTGTGTAACTTCACTGCTTTTGACTGTTGGATGCTAATAGAAATAACATAGTGAGAAGAGAGTGCTTCTTGCAACTGTATTTCTTGTCTGAAGCAAGCGAATACTACAAGTCAATGAAGCAGAGTTGGTATTTCATGTCCTGGATCCAGGTCTTACCACAATGGGGAAAACAACCCCCAGCTTCTATTTCAATACATAATTAGTACCTTTAATCTCCAGCAATGAGAAAGACAAAAAATCTGGTGCAAAAAAGAGCTGTGGAGATGCTGATGAAGGGAAAGCAGATTGGCTATATTAAGCTATTTACTTGGCTTTTAACATCACCCGTAAGCTCTGGATTTCAGGTAAAAGATTCTTCTTCCCAGGGCAATGCTGTGGCCATTGAAATCAAAACTTGACAGTAAAAATTTGGTATTTAGGGTTATAAACTAACTCCATTGAAAAAATGCTTTCAGTGCTATTGGAATAAGGCAGTGCGTAGCTTGGAAAGCATGGACGGGACTTGTGTGTTACATGGGCAAGATCTATGGCAATAATATCTTCAGTAACAAAGTAGTTTCATGAATGCTCTACTGGAGTAGGGCACCTTTCCTAAATGGAGTAGGAAGATGCAAATAGATCATTCATCCTTTCTGCAAACAGCAAATTAAATAAAAAGGTTTTGTTTTCCTTCAGGCAGCAGCTGAATTGCGATTATACTTAGATTTATTTTCATATTATTAGAAGGAGGGGGAAAAAAAGCTATTTCTTATTTCAGCATTACCAGTTCAGACATGTTTACTTTGGTTACACAGGTTGACTGCATGATCCCAACTTGCGTTGCTATCAGTGGCAAAGCTCTCATTGATTTCAGTGAGCACTGGGTTGTCCTTTTACTGGGAGATGCTGTAATCAGCTTGATTTGTGACAGTGAAAAGAGTGCTCAGAGCCAAGGGATTGTAAAACAGCCCACAAAAATGTGGGAAAATATACTAAAACCATCCAGCTATCATATCTGTGGGCCTGATAATAATTTTAGAGGAAGTAAACAATGGCAGTGGACTCTGAAAACATGCAGTGATAAAATAGCAGATTGTTGGAAAATTCCTCCCTGAGGGAAGAAGCCTCGCTTCTGAAAATGATTATTTCCAAACAAATATAGCAGACTTCCTAAAATTAACATTCCCCAAGCATAAAATGAGAGGTGTGCGGATTCGGTGTGGAGCAGTTTAATTCATCTCTAGATGAGCTTTGTGGGTGTCCCAGTTTGGCAAGCCTGGCTATCTGGGCACGTTCCCAGGCTTGCAGCACAACAGGAGGGGGAGGATACTGGTGCAGCTCTCTCCAGATTCAGAGGAGGCCTGGGTACTGGGACACCAGTCTAAGCAACCTAATGATGCCACTTGGGGCCCACAGCTCTCTGGTTTTCAATGGGGTAAGGTATCTGAAGGCTTACCTCTGTGGAGGAGGACACTGAGAGTAACTACGGCATTTCAGATTTGTGCTTGCTTCTTATGCTAGCAAGCATGAAGGAGAGCTAATTCTGTTCAAGTTTAACAGCGTCTGAGCCACAGTCTGTGTAGTCCTGCTTGATGAATACCAAAAGTAATCAGTCTATGTCTTCTTTTTGTATTTTTTCAAAGAAAACCCAACAGAAAGTCACTATGAGCACCATTGTAGTAGAAGACTTGAGAAGACATGTTCAGAAAGGAGCACAAGTGATTTTTTGAATTCTTAATACCTTGCTGTAAGTTGAAAGCTTTGAAATTTAAGCAGCAGTTTTGAGGTGATGAAAAATGACTTGCATGTGTCCCTCACTCTAAAGATTGCTTTCTCTTGAGTATAAACTTGAGCAGAGCCGTGAGCATTCTCCAGTAGAGCTCCCTTTTAGTTCTTTACTGGCATTTACATTTACAAACCCAAACCTTCAGAATTTAAGATTGGGTTAATGCAACCCTGGTTTCATTTTATCACTACATTAGTGCACCAAGGGAGAGAGTGGGTTATGGCAAGGCTTTGAGCAGCCACATACCTGACAGCACAAGCTGCAGTGGTTGGTTGGAGAACTCATTGCACCCAGGAGAAGCTTAATGGTCCCACAGACCAATTTGCTTTCCAGTGGACTGGAGCCACCCTGGGACTTGCTTTTGCCTTAGATCTGAAAACTTTCTGTTCTTCTGAGAAGAATAGAGAGGGAAACAATTCTGTTAGCGACACATAGGTACTGGGCTGTGAAATGAGACTTGGTGCTTCTTAGAGGGCTAAGAGGAAAGTAATTGATGCAAGTCCCAGCTCCATACACTTGTTTCACTGCAAGAGCCAGTATCCCTTGGCTTCAGCAGCTGCTCTTCCTTTTCCTTGGGTTTAGCTAGCATTCATATTATTTACTATTGTACTCAGCTTCTAAGTAATTCAGTCTGTCTTCTCCATGCTCATCCTATGCAGGTGGGAATGCAATTACTCCCTGCTTGGTTTTGTGTTTGGAGGGAACAGAAAAGAGCATGAGGAGTTGTTGACAAGAGAAGTACGTATGAAGATAGGATAAGAAAGTTGGGGCTGTTCAGCCTGGAGAAGAGAAGGCTGCGTGGAGACCTCACAGCAGCTTTCCAGTATCTGAAGGGGGCCTATAGGGATGCTGGG
>JASSUY010006459.1:0-32890 GCA_032466535.1 Forpus xanthops
GTTCCCAGGCTGAAAGTCAAAACCACAGCACTGCACCAGCTACTAAGAAGGAGAAAAATGACTGCTGCTGCTGAACCTATGACAGCATAGCAAGGTAATTTCCTGGGCACTAAACAGTCTGTTTATTTCCTGATTCCTCATCACAACCAGTACTAGAAACAGTTGCTATAGGGACATCTCTCTGAGTTGAACAGTTTAAGCTGGCCCGTTGCTGTGATAGAGGGAGCATCTGTCTCTGGGAAGCAACAGAGGGGTTTTTCCCTACCTGCATCTATGGGACCACTTACATCCCCTTCCACCTCGCATGTGCCTCAAAGTCACACTTTGCCACCAGCTTCCTCTCATGTTCTTATCAAGTATCCATGAATTTACCTTCCTCCAACTGTAGCTGTGAGAGGACAGGAGGGTGTCTTGTTTTTCCATTGCCTTCACTGAGAAAGCATGGAGGCTGTTGGTGTGGTAGTATAGCCCACAGCACTTAGTAACTGAGCAGCTCCTACATCGATCAGCTCAGAACAATCTCTGGAAACAATCTCATACCAGGTGCAGTGATACGAAGTCCTACTAATTTGTGTGCAAACCTATGGATAGTATTAAGGAAGCTGATAATTTACTGCACTCTTCCAAACATCCCAATTGGTTGGTGCATTCGCCCATCACTGTCCCTCCTTATTTAAGTAATCCCAAGCCTCTAAAGTACCTTGCACAGCAAGGAGTTTCACAGTAGCAGCCTGTAAGGAACATCAGTGTGCTTCAGGGTGCAGAAAGAAATGTGGATAAACAAGCAGAAAAGAGGAGTAGTCAGCAGGTTCTGTATGAATTCTGTTTCCATTTCCCCTTTGCCCAGTGCATACCTTCCCCCTTCTCCTGCCCCTTGTAAAGAGAAAAGGGAAAGGGATTTAGCACAAAGAAAACTGCAGACAAGACCTCTGGATATCTCCTGTGAAGCGTCATGAGAACACATCTGCTCCTAGGCCTGCTGGGCTATAGTTTGCGGAGAATATTTACACAGATGAAGTTTGGAAAGAAATTCTAGGAAAGCAAAATGGAGATGTAAGGGTGGTGAGGCACTGGAATGGGTTGCCCAGGAAAACTGTGAATGCTCCATCCCTGACAACGTTCAAGGCCAGGTTGGACAGAGCCTTGGGCAGCCTGGTTTGGTGGGAGGTGTCCCTGCTCACAGCAGGGGGGTTGGAACTAGATGATCTTAAGGTCCTTTACAACCCTAACTATTCTATGATTCTGTGATTCTGTGTAAGGCTAAGGGGACTCAAAATCCTCCTCTTCCTCTTACACACTCCTGGGTTAACTGGCTATCAAGACCTTTGCCTTCCTGTTCATTCTGGAAACCAGTCATGCCCTCTTCTTAACCTAAAGACTTCTGTGCCCAGGCCACTTCTACCAACTGCAACGGTTAACACATCTTCGGAAAAATTCTGCAACCAGCATGTGTTTGTCTTCTCCTCACACTTTCAAAAACGATTGCATGGAGGAAGGAAGCCTCCCTCTGTTTTGCTCCTCCCAGCTGGAAAATCATCTCTAATCTTACTGCCCTTTTTCTTGCTGTGCATCCTGCTAATTTGAACTGGGGTTTGCTATGAACTGTAGATAATGTGGGCAAGCCTTTGATTACTTATTTTTCCTAGTTTGGTTTTCATTCTGTCCATGAACCTAGGTTTGGCTTGTATTTTGCATCACATGATCATCCCTCTCTCATTTCAACCTCAGTTCCTGCTTGCTGTCCTACATGCTGCCTGGTATCTGCCCTGTTCCTGCTGTTTTCACATGTGATTGGTGAACAGTCTCACTTCCCTTTGCAGTGGAGACATCTTACCCTACTGGGTACATGGAGAGGCCTGTGTTGATTTCCATGTGTACTGCAATGCTGAGGAATTGCTGCCATCTCCTTGACGTGCAGGGTTCCTGCCCAGAGTCTTGTCCATGTTTATCTGAAGCTCTGTGTCACTGTGGAAGCATACAGATACTGCAGAGTTGGAAAAATAGTCCCTGTTTTCTTTTTGGTGACTTCCTTCTTCAAGCTCCTGGTGTGTGTGGGGGCTGCTTGCAGGTACTCTGAGTGCCAAGGTATGTAAGGACAACCACTTGGGTTGTTGTGTAGCACCTGGAGGCTCTCTGACATGTTTTTCCCCTTTTCCCCCACACTTTGCAGCACTCTTGGAGGAAAAGAGGCTGAGAACTGAGGAGACTGCACCTTGGAGTCTGCTGTGCCCTTTTTGTACTAATGTATACATGGAGCAGACGCAGTGACAGTATGTCAGTGAAACCATTGTGAGGGCTAAAACTGTTTCCAAAGTGACAGTCCATGGACCTACATTACCAGTGACTGGAGAATGCCTTTTCTCTTACATTAAGGTCATGACTAACAAGCCTGCCTCTGCTCTCCTGAGCTTTACTGGGGGAGAGACTGCTTGTGTAGGTGGTGTCCTCTCCTGCTGCATGGCCTGCAGGATGAATCCTCATTTCACTCCTAGTGGAGATGTGGAATTTAATCTCATGAGCAATATGAAGTAGGTGGGAGTCACCTCTACTTGAATTTGCTTTCTGCTGTGATGTATTTAGGGTACGGATTGCACTGCATGAGCCTGAAAACCAGAATCTTATTAGCTCTGTTTTATACAGTACCAGATACACCTTATATGCACGCAAGCACACCTCTGCCTAACCTTTTTTTCGGGTCTAGTTAACATTCACCTATTGAATTGCCCTCATTATTCCTCTATAACTCAATTGTTGTCCTAGCAGCATCTGTAGCCCCTTATATCGCTTAGATGTGTACTGGTAAGCAGAGGTGCTTGCTATTTCTAACATGTATGAACCATGCTCCATCTGAAGATGACTGTGCTGCCTCTGGGATCCAGCCCTTTCCTCCACAGGGCTGTACACAAAGTTCCTAGTTTTGAAAAGCAGCTGCTTTCCACCACCCAAGGAACATGAACCTCTGGTGCCATCCCAGGTAATGTAAGTTTCACGCAACTGATGTAGCTTTGCCTTATCTCAGAGACTTGTATGTCCCTTTAAGATGGTCCCCTCCCCACCCCTAGCGTGGGCTGGATGTGTGCCTGTCCTAAAGAATATGTTTGCATTTTTTTCAGAGATGATGGCAGAAATTTGCCTTTTCTCTTGATGTTTTTCTATCAACTCTTTCAATTTTTGGCTAAAGAAAAATGTGTCAAGATACCAGAACAGGAATGTGGGATGCCATAGCCAACTGCATACAGATACCACATCTGCTGGGATCAAAGCATGCAGTACTTGGCTGAACTTTGCCTGTTCTGCTCTCTGTGTTTCAGTTTTCCATGTTTCAGCTGAGGGCCAAGTGAGGTCTCTGTGTGTACATTCACTTCATACTGACTACCATGGGATGAGACCATTCATGTACATCCTGCAACTGGGAGCAGGTCCCCATGGGCCACTGATTGGGCAGGCACACTGGAAATGTGTTTGTGGCACTTTCTGATCTCATTACTGGCAGTTTCAGAAAAGGACATTTGAGCCAAGGAGCCTGAGCTCTTAGGGGTGATCAGTCTGCCAGAGGAGGTCTAAACAGGCCCTATGGGCTACTGAAATAGGCTCCAAAGCTGTTTGCCCTGCCCTGCCATGCCCTGCCCTGCCAGCACCATGTTGTCCTGCAAAAGAAAAAAACAGGACACAGGAAGCACCAACACAAGGTGGGAGAATCAAGACCTCAATCCAACATACTAGTAATACTTAGCACTGTACATCACTGTACTGTTCCTTAACTAATACTTCCTCATAACATCCCTGTGAGGCAGGGAAGTAGTATTATCCCTGGCGTACAGACAGGGAAACTGAGGCACAGAGAGGCTTGCCCAAGATAACACAGCAAGGCATTGGTAGAACCACAATAAGAATGGAGATGCCCCTTGTTCCCCACCCCATGCTAAACCCCTTAGACAGTGGTGTCTGGACACAGGGAACTCAAGAGGTCCCTTCAAAAAGCAATGCCGGGACTTGTTGCCCATTCATAATTTTTATTTGCCTTTAATGAATTATTTCACAGTTTTTCCCTCACACTGTACACCATGCTCTCACAGTCCATTCACTGTTCTGTGATAGCCCACAGCCTTCTCTTCCGGCACTGGGACAGCTCTGCAGGGGTTTCATAGGGTGCACTGTGCTTTCATTAAGAGGATGTTTAGAAACAGTTTTCACTGGCATTAGACTGGGAGCATGTGAGCTCTCACTGGAGACAGATAACACACACTGGAGAAGCAGGCAGGGGGAACTGATGGTAAAAAGGCATTTGCCATCCCCTATGAAATGACCGGTGACTCTCTTGGTTTCTTAGCTCTTCCAAGCTCCACTGATCACTCAGGGCAGGAACTGTTTGTCTCCAACTTGCCTGGTCAGGAAGTCGTCCTGGCGGTTGCTTCCCTAATAGGTAATAGGCATTCAGCTCAGGACCAGAAAGGTCCCCAGCATGGCCTACTCCAGGTGTGTGACACTGTCTTGGAACAAGGCTGGCTGTAGTCGTTGTGCTCTCCTACAACGGGGAAGGGGTATTACCACAGTTGGCAAGCAGCCATATCCAGTGTTTAAGTCTCTTATTTTCCAAACTGGGATTCGATGAAGAGCAAGGGCAAGTGGATGGATAAGGAGATGAGGATGAGGCAGAGCAAACAGGAAAATCCACCAAATGAGCTTCTGGGAAGGAAATGTTCTGCCTTGGGCACTTCAGCTGATGTGGCTTCATTTTCACAAGGCTTCTTTCTCTCTCTGGGAACATCTGCTGAGCTTCATCTCTGTCAGCTGAATATATCGTATGACATTGGTATCTGCAGGGAAAGAGCACATGCATACATGTACAGTGGTTACAACCCCCTGTGGAAGACAGACACGCTGCACCTTCATCCTTGGTGCATCAGCTGGGGAGTGATGTGGCTCCAGCACTGCCTATGAGAACATCATTGGCTGGAAAGGGCTCTGAACCAAACCCCGCAGCTTTGGTTTCGGAGAACCTCGTCTGATTTGTGCTTCCCATCCCTGTTGCTCACATTTTTGCCTCAGCTGGTTTTTACCTTCTCTCTGATCACTTTTGGTCAGCACAGTTGAATTCACACACTTGAAACTGTCCAGGTCATTCTTGCCTATTCTTGAGGAACAGTACCTCTGTTGGCTTCCCTTCCCTCAGTGCCTGCGTGCAAGCATTTTGTGTAATTATGTTCTGCCTTTTCACTCTCCTATTCCTTTTACAGCCTATTTCACTCTTTTCACGTTTTTGCATGATGAGTTGAATTTAGAAGAGCATCCTTCGCATTCTCTTTGTACCCTTGCTTTTCTTAAATTTCATATTTGGAAGTCCTTCCACCATGATGCTATTATCTGCATTTTTGCCCTATGCTATATGCTGCAAACTGCCTTGTCTATTCTACCTAATGAAGTTCCTAGGAGCAGAGAACCCTTTCATCACTTTAGAGAGCTGTGCAAGTGGTAAAGTGAGTCCTCTTTTTCCTTCCAGTGTATCAGTGCATCAACACAACACATGGAACATGTGAGCTTTACCTCCTGGCCTCAGCAATGAGGGAACCTGTTCACCCTGCGGCACAGAGTGATCTAGACAAGTATTTGTCTCCAGACAGACCCCTTGAGTCCACAGTTGTGGTCAATCCTTTCTCAAATCATGTTAGTTTACTATCATGAGAGTGACTTCCCATGCACACAGCACCCACATAATGATAAATCCATGTGATATCAGAAGCAAGCAAGCAAAAAGTAGCCATTTTCACTTTATTATTGATTTTCAAATGGATCTTTCCTTACAGCCTTACTCAGACAACCAGCCAGGTCCAGCTTAGTCCATTATTAGATCTTCAGAAATCAATCAGAAGTACACTGCAGACCACAGTCAGAGAGCAAGCTCGTCTCCTTCTCATCCAAATCACACCAGCTAGGAAAATGAGAGGTGCTTGAGCTTTCAAAGAGATGGACAAATTACTGGTAACATGTCCAGCACTACCAAGTGTGGGTACTGCACCCACCAAAACAATTGTGGGTGCAAAAATTTCCTTTAAACATAGTTGTGCCTTTAGCCAGAGCCAAACCAGTGGGAGATGGATGGGTTTCCCCTCACACAGAGCTCTCCATAAATGTGCCATGGGGTAGCAGTGAGCTGTGGCAATGCTGCTGTGACCTCTACTGAGTCTTCTGCAAGTTCAACTGCCTCATCCTGGTCAGTCCCAAGGGTGTTGACTCAGTGATTAAGTTACTTGCCCCATAAGGGGCATTCTTACTGAGCCAAGAAGTTCTGCTGTTGCTTGTGCTAGACAAGCTGGACCAGTACCCTGGGCTGTTCATGCAGTAGCATTTCATACAAGCCCAGCAAATTTTAAAGCAGCTTTTTAAAGACCAGAATTGGTTTTAGTTGTGCATCCTCTCCAAGTGAAGACATTTAGCTGAGAGGATAGCCCTAAATTTTAGGCCAAAAATAAAATCAGTGCATGTGGCAGGTTGACTCCCAGCAGTGTAAAGGCAGTACAGGCAGCAGGGGTCTTGATGTGCTGCCTGTGCCTCCCTGCAGCCCCTCTGCTCCATACCCTTTGAGGCTTTGATATCTCTGGGTACATATCCCTGCTGCTGAGGTTTATACATTGAATGTCTGCCTGGTGCAGGTGATAAGTGATAACCGCACCAGCACATCAGGAAATCAAACCTGTCTGGGCCTGCAGGGACTCAATGGCTGGCTGGGGTGGAGGTGAGTTCAGTACATACCTGGAGAATGAAAGGTTGCCAACTTCCTTTGGCTTGCAGGTAAGAGAGCTAGCTGCTAATGGCACAGCTTAAATCACCTGAGAGATTTCCACATGCCTGGGAAGCCAGGGGCAAAATAAGGTGTAGCCTGATAGAGGGTGGGAGATGCTCCCATTGCGAGCTAATTAAAAATCTCCAAGGTAGGTTTTGACTTGCTTTGCTTTCTTTTTGAGGGGACTATTTCACCAATAAGAGCAGTACTCTGTTTACAGAAGTGGAGTCGTGTCTTTGTCAAGTCTTTTCCATCAAATAATACTGTACCATACTAGCTCTGCTTGCAGAAGTATTTCAAAGCTACATGTAAATTTTAATGAAGACTCACCTCTCAGTGAGGAAGAAGTGATCCCCTTCTGCTAATGTGGAAATAACAGGTAAGAACAACTCAGGTGAGAGGATAGGTGCATACAAAGAGATGTATGCATCTAGAAATGCAAAGCTGCAATGGGAACATGCCTCTTTGCTCTTAAGACTGGGCACGTGTTCTTGTGCAGAGTGGCCTATTGCCATTTTAAAGGTAATTTCTACTTCTCCCTGTGGCTTCAGAGTCCAGTTTCTCATCTGTGCTGCACACACCATGGCACAGATTTAGTTCCTAGGACTTCTGAGTTGCAGGGATTCCGGAAAGCAGCTCCTGAGGTTGGCTCTGAGCCTGCTCTATATGCCACATGGGAAATCTGGCTTGTATGTGCAGTCCATGTGATGTCTGAGCATAAGCTTTCAGTGTGGGGCCAGCAGATATTAACTGGGTGTTTGATACTACCAGGCCAGCTGATGGTCCAGGCTCAATCTCAGTCAGTACCTACCTCAACAAAATGTGGCCCCGCCAGTGGAAAGGAGCTGAATAAGGCTTGAAGGTAAGGAGTACATTCGGCTGCCCATGCTGCAGCAGCCTCTGTACAAGGAGTGCATGGAGGGCTGCGTGTATGCTTTGCACAACTTAACAGTGGTTTCCCTGTCCCTCAGATTAAGGAGGGTTATAAAATTCTCTTGAGTTGTTCCCATTTGTTTTTTGTGACTTTTGTTTGGAGGTAGCATAAGAAATCAGTCCAAACCCAGCCTTCACCCTTGACAAACAGTAAATAGCCATAAGGGATTTGCTGTGCCAACAGCCCTTCAGAACAGTAAAACTCTTTGCTAGCTAATTCCTCTTTACCAGTTAAAATCTCCCCCACCAAAGAGAATAACTGCCAGTGATTTGTGCCAAAATCATTCCTTATTAGAAAAAAAAAAGAACACATAGAACATGACTGTGATAATAACCAAGTGCTTTCACCAGTGAGCCTAGTGAAACCTCAGATAAAGGAAAACAATTGCAATTTGCAGATGGAGACACTGAAACTGGAGACACTGACTTGTTCCAGATTTCAAAACCATTTTTGATAGTGTTACCTGACTCCTACTGCTGTGTTTTAACAGCCACATCCTTTCCTACTGTATGTATTCGCTTCTTTCTCCCTGAATACCCTTCAAGTTTTCCATAATCATAAATAAAACAGTGGAACAATGGCCTTTACTGGGCTAACAATAACAGTGAAGAATCTCTGATGCAGAGCTGAAGGCCAGAACTGTTTTCTGTATACATTAAGGGCCTTTGAGGATACTTTCTGGTATGTTTCTGTAGCAAGCTGTGGTATTTGAAGCTGTTGCTGTTGAATAAATTAGTATTTATTTCAAGAAGCAATGTGGAATACCAAATAAATAGCATCACATGGTGTGTGGGGTGGGGGAGCACAGAAATACATACTTTAAAAATGGAAGTGAAGTGGTTCAGCTAAAAGGACTTTTTCACATCTGAGCCTAGTCAGAACCTCAAGGTTAGGATAACTTCTATTTTCCACTGACTATTTTTCTCTTGCATAGGCTTCTCCATTCCCTGGTTCTGGCAAAGGCTGAAAGCAGAAGGGCGCACTGTAAACTAAAATAGGTTAAACTGAGCTTTTGAGCACATTTGCTGAGGGAGTGTGGGGTGTACAGCTGTGCTGTCAGACTGCCTGGAGCCCATGGCCAAGCACAGCAGATGGGACCAAGCACCCTTGTGGAAGACGAAGGAGATCCCAGCACACACCAAAGCACACAATCCCTGATCCTGCTCCAGGGCACAGCCCCTGCAAGAGCCCTGCAAGGTCAATGCCTGCAGCATGAGCACACTCAGCTCTGACAGCCCTCCTTGCCTACGCTAGCTCAATGAACATAGAATCATAGAATAGTTAGGATTGGAAAGGACACTAGGATCATCTAGTTCCAATCCGCCTCCCGTTGTGGCTTAGGGCACTGTAACTCACCCAGTTCGCTCACTCACTCCCCCCTCTTTCTTACCCCCAGCTCCAGGGGGCATGGGGAGGAGAATCGTAAACTGCACTGTGCTCCCCCAGGACCCAGGCTCACTCCTGTTTCACACTCAGTTCTCACTTTCCTCCCTTGGGTTCAGGTGGAAAAGCTGCACTCTGAAGCTTCCCTTTTCCTTCCTTATGATCCTTTAATTTTTATTTCAGTATTACAAAATTCCTTTCTTTCAACAGAAATGGTTTAAACCATAGTGCAGTTTTATCTCCCTGCTAGCATAAAGGCTAAGTTGTTTGAATATATAATTTCTTTGCTGTCCCAAAATGAATTGCTGGGTTTTGACACAAGATGACAGATACTTGAACAGGCAAGTGCCTGATTTTACAGCAAAAGCTGAAGTGTCCTGATGGATGCTTTGTGAGTAAATGTCTTCTCTGATCAAATTCAAATACTAGCCCTTTACTGTCATGGTGGAAGGAATAGCTCTTGAGAATTAAATAGTCTCCTAGCTTTGTTAAGAAGAAGAGCTTTTTCTTGGAGTTAGAAAATGTAATGATCAGGATATACTCTTCCCCATCCAGCTTTCTTCTTCAAAAATAAACAGGAGGGAAAGAGAGGCAGGATCCCCTCCACACAGACAGCATTCCAGCAATACTGTCATCTTCCAGGTTGTGCTGCAGCTTCAGCAATAGTTAATCTTTGGGCACTGCAACCTTGCTGCTCTATATGAGAATGCTTGAAGGGGAGTAGAGCTAAGGATACAGTGAGTCATGCTCATCCCTGTGGAAATCGATGCAATTGAGTCAGGGACACGCTAAGGCTGGTGAAAATAAATGCAAAAGCACTGAATGTAAAGCCACATCCCCGGTCCCCCGATACCTGTTGGCTGGCGGGATCTCGCCTCTTTCAGGTAGTAGAGGGCCTTGTTGAAGTCACCCAGGTGGTAAAATGCCACTCCTGATCGATAGAGCGCCTTGAAGTTCTCTCCTTCTTTCTGAAGCACTTTGAGGCAGTACTCCTTGACTCGCTCATAGTTCACCAGCTCGGCCTGGAGGAGGCAGGCTGCAGGGGATGGGGACAATGGGCAGGCAGACAGACAAACCGGAGAACATTAGTGCTGCATTTCTTCCTGCTCCTGCAACTTGCACGGGAGAAGAGAGCAGCTTAGGTGAGGGAAATGACTCAGCCCCGTGATTCAGAAAGGGTGCAGTCATAGGGTTTGTTTGCCAAACCCAATTGTTCGCAATTTAAATACCAATGCTTCTATTTTTGGCACTGCAAAGTGAAGGGATTGTGTTTGTTCTGGGGTGGGGGAGGATATAAACTTCCCTCCATAGAGCAGGAATACTGTATGGCCTCGTGGCAGTGACTGGCTACAGCTGTAGTAAAATCACTTCTTGGACTGAGGGCTGGAGCTCAGGAAAGCACAAAAAGGCAGTCAGTTATCTGACAAGGGAAGAGGGGACTAAACAGTATTGAATTTTGTATTTGGCTTAGTCCAAGGCTGTTAGATTTAGACTTACAAATAATATATAAATGCTTTTTATCCAGGGGGCCCTGTATGGAGTTTTGCTATAGGAAATGATATGGGGCTCTGCTCTACTGGAACGTGTTGCTAGCAAACTAGACACACCTGCACCTGCAGGAACAAATGTGCTGCGCTGTGTGCTTTCTGTAAAGTATTGCAACACAAGTTCATCCCAAGAGGTTAGTTCCACTGACTTTATAAAGGAAAAGGCAAGCACAGTAAAGAAGCTGAGGACTCTGTGTGCTGGAGGATAATTGTTGCAAAAATGTCAAGGAGCTGAATAAAATTCACAGCTTGAGTTTCCCACAAGGAAGAGCAAAACAAAGAGGAAAAGGGGAGATCCTTGAGGCAAGTTTTACAGCCCTGTTCATGGCTTTCAGTAGTTGCTCACCCTTGGGCTACACTTCATTAGCTGTACTGAGCATTAAGACTGGTTTGGGGAATACTGACAGGAGTAGGACATGGTGCACTCACATTTCTGGGGAAATGTTGTGCAGACTAAAGCCCACCTGATGCAAGCCAAGGCAACTTTGGGAATGACACAACCTGGGGAAAGCAGACAGGATGCCGCTGCATGGATCATTTCAGAGGCTGGCTGTGATATGTGCCAGCACATGGAGAGAAATTTCCCATGGCAGGTGGTGTTACTCAGCGTGTCTCTGGCAAGGAGACTCACTGCTCTTGGAAATCCAAGTTGTCACAATTCAGGTCTCACCAATGAAGACTGACTTCGTTTTTTGCATGGTAACTGCAGCCTGCAGCTGAGAGGATGGGATGCCGGGTCAGGAATATGACTGCTCTTGATCCCCTTTCCCGCACCCCTAAAGAAAGCTTTGCACCCTCTCTGTATCTTGCTTCATGTTCCACTAGCAGGAGGTTGGCCAGATGATATTCAGAGATTTCTTCCAACCTAAATTAGTCTGAGTATACGAATCAGTTAGTGTGCACAGAATGCATTCCTAATCCAAGTACATGTTTAAAGCTTAAATAGCTAACTGGGAACAATCATAAACACGCTTTTATCAGTAAAGAACTGATGGTACAGATGTGTTGAGCAAGGACTGCAGAACTATCCCCACCGCAGGTATGTTTGATTGAGTGACACAGTAATTACCAACAATAGCTTTGTCCCATTTGCTTTAATGACTGACTCTCAATGTATTTTAAGGGCTCCTGCCATTAAACTGCATAGGTATTTCAAAGGCATCTGATTGCTTGCTTATTTGAATGCCAGTTAAAACACACAGATGTTTTTAAGCATGGCAGCATTTCCTCATCCAGAATTTGTCCCTTCCTATTTGTCAAACATTGATTTTTCTCACTCTGTTTCTAATGGAGCTTGAAATGACTGTGCCTTGTTTTCCTTTATTTTTCAAAGCTATTAAAAAGATGGCTGTGTAAATTTACTGCTGGCTCCACAGCCCTGGAAACGGGATTGCTTTGTTTATCTGCTGACCAGTAGCATGTACAGCAGTGGCAGTAGCTTTCTGTGTGCTGCCAATCTGATCCAGGCTTTCACGATCTGTGAAACTGCCTTTCAGAGAAACTGAGGGGGGTGGATTTCAGTCTCTCTGTTCATTTATTACTTGGTATTTCCAGTCAGAGTTATAGAAAGGATTCTGTGAAAAATGACAGGCAGCCTATTCATGTGTATTAACTCAGTAATTCCATACTGGACTTGCTTCATGGATTGGTTTAAAAGAAAAGTCTCTCACACCCTGTTGTAAAACCAAATAGGCTCCCAGATACCCAGCTGGGCTCTCTATGTGACTCACACTCACAGCAAAGATTCTGCAGGGCATCCCCACTAACCGTGCACACAGCAGAGACAAGTCAGTACCACATGGCTAGCAGGAGAGACGCGTGTTTATCTGAACAAAGCGAGCAGATGGATGTGCATGAAACAGTTCTGCTGGAAGAGTTGGCCATTTGGAGAGCCAGCATTGGAAGAGGCTGCTGGAAAATGAACCTGGAGGGAGTATCTCCCTTATAAATATTTAGATGTGCGTGCTTTCAGTTCTTGGTGGACTGAAACGATCTTAATGGACTGTGATTCAATGCAAATATTGAGGCTGTTAGTAACACAGCTTTCAGAAACGGAAGAGACATGGAACCCTTGTACTTCCTACTTAAGTCAGGGGAGAGCTGTTTTGAAAACATGCTGTTTTCCTAAACAGACATATGCATCTCTGTCTGGGACTGTTCGTTTACCACATCAGCACTTCATAGCCCTCCTCAGTTCATAATATCCTTTTAAGGAACAAAAGAGTAAATCCTACTGAGGAACAGAGCTCACTCAAAGAGACCGAATCCAGGAGGTTCCTCATGCTTTCTTGAAATTGATTTGGCTTGATCCCATACAGCACCATTTCTAGAAGCTCTCTGGTGATTAGAAGGGTATCCTTTACTTGTAGATGCAAACCTACATACCTGTCCCTGCAGGTATCATTGTGATACAGCATCTTGTGGCTACATCACTGCAGCTCAAAATGTAGGGTTGTCCTGCTTCTTCGCAGTGTGAGATGGTTCTCATCATACCTGGTCATCGTTCTCAATTTGGCAGCTGATATATTGTGTCAGCTTAAGCGTTAAGTAACTCCTAATTTTTAAAACTATGTATGTCACATGATGATGAAGAGTCCCTATCTGCTGTAAATAAGCCACTGGAAACTACTGGGTGAAATGTGCTATGAGGAGGGGGAAAAGGTTAATGCTATTAGCTCCAATGGAGGCACCCTGTCCATCATACTTCCCAACTGACTGATGATGTTTAAGCAAGGAAATAGGAAGTTTGGCTGATTTTCTTCATAAGAGGAATGTTAAGCCTGAAATATAATTTATGGATTCAATCTATGCCAGCCAGTTCCATGAGATGCAGCAATTTGAGTGATGCAGTACAGATCTGGTACCAGTAGATAACTGTACTGTTAGAGGTAATTTGTGTGGCCCTGCTCAGCACAAGGTTAAGTAAAACAAAGATTAGAGCACCTGTACAGTCAAAATACGTCATACTTTCAACCTTTATCAGTAGCCATAGTTAGTGATAGGTGGGAAGTTGTAACTAAATTCTGGCATTTGAGGGATCTGGATTCTGTCTTACTGCACCTAGAATTAATTTTCAATTCCAGAGTGTCTTTCAGGTAGCTATCTAGGTTTGACAGGCATCAGGGAGAAAAGATCCATGACAGCTCTCTTCTCCCAAAGGTTAATTACTTTCATTGTTTAAGAAATGTCACTACATTTCTGTTCTGATTTTTTTGCTTGTTTAGATGCAATTACTAGCCACTGGTGCATTACTAGCCGCACCTTTGTTACCCTGAACAGCTTGTTTCCTTGTTGCACTGGTACTCTGAGATTCAGATCAAGTCACTCTTTCACCCTTTGTCTAATAGCCTGCATCAAGAAGTGCTGCAGTCTCTCATTGAAAACCTCAAATTTTTCAGCTTTTCTCTCTTTTATAGCTGTTCACTGAGCCCTCAAAATGAAGTTCAGCTGAAAGTGCTGTCAGCATCTTAACAGAGAAATCTCTTCTGTGTGAGTAACTGTGTGCGCCATGCAAATAGCTCAGTTTGGCCTGAACTTCTGGCTTCTAATTTTGTCTGAGCCAAGAATGAAGTCTGGAAGTAAGATGTAAGGGTTTTAACATGGAGATTTGGAACAACTATATCAAGAGCCTTGCCTACCTGGCCATTTTCATCAAAGGATAAATCTGCATGCCAAAACAATCCTCCAGACATAGTTTATACCAGTGGCTGAACTCCTGCTGTAGGCAAGGCTCAAGACCTATCCATGTTACAGAACACTTAGAGGGTGAGCCAAATTACCATGCAAACAACGTTAGCATATCCCTACCCTGTGGCGTGCTCCTTGGGCATAGCACACTGTGTTAGTCATAATAGGAATTCCATTTGCTGTTGTTTTGGGAGATGAAAATGTCCTTGCCCTACAGGAATATCTTGGGTTGCACATTCATGTTTCATGAACTCCTGTCTTGTTTGCAGTCACTCAGGTAAGCTCGTAGCACTGCATGTTTTTAAGATTGCCTTGGTCCTTACAGTGTAGGAAAGAGTCAGTTGCTTGTAATTTTACTGGTCTTGTAAGCTTTTGGACTAAAATATTCCATGTGCCATGTCTGCTTTAATGTCTGCTTGTCAGTCAAGACTGATGGGGTATTTTTGAAAAACAGGCTAGGGAAACATACCTTATTTTTCCTTTGTTAAAGATCTCTGGTGACTGTCTCTTTGGATTTGCCTCATGCCCTCTCATCCTTTGGCTTTGCAAACTGAAATCTGGCAGATATCATATGTGTCAAGCAGGTGCCTTCTGTTATCCCTAAGGTAATCTATAGCTGTCCAACTGATAACCTTCTGAAAATAAAACCAGTACAGGACTGCAGATAGGTCACTGTAGAGATGCTCTAGAATTTGGTACCCAAATCTTTTAAATACTCAGTCCACCCTGGGCACAATCTGAGCTAGGAAAAAGCAGGGATCTGGAAACTGAGAGTGCAGAAATTTCTCTTCCTGGCTCACTGGTCACAGGAAGAAAGAAGAGCATAAAGTGGAAACCAAGCTGAGGGATTGTCTTGGTTATGACAGAAAGGGAGACATGCTTGCAAGGGGAGATCAGGGCTGAGAGCCACGGGGGGACAAGAGACACAGAACTATTGGTGTGGTGAAGTGGGTGGATGAGTGGGGAGTTGAAATCTTTTGTGTAGGCAAAGTCTGGGGGGAGAAGGGATGTTCAGAGTTTAGGTCAAGGTGCTAAGGACATAGACACAGTGTAGCCAGCCTGTGGACCAAGAGGAGCCTTTACAGCAGTGAAATCCAAGCAGAGCAAACTAAACTTCCTATGTGGCAGCAGCTCCTCTAGCAGATCACTTAACCACCATCACATCCCTGCTCTGAATCATCTTTTTCTCTGCTGAATATATTCACCAAGGGGTACTAACCTGCTGTGCTGAAAGCCAGCCCTTGAAATATTCCTTGGAATCTTACGCAAGAGCTAATAGCAAGTCACCTGTTTGAGCCACTCTTCGTATACCCATGTGGAAGGGTCTTAATCCAAATGACCTTTGCTTTCCTTTTGTTAAGAACAGCCTGGAGAAGAGAAGCTTCATGGAGACCTCATAGCAGCCTTCCAGTATCTGAAGGGGGCCTACAAGGATGCTGGAGAGGGACTCTTCATCAGGGACTGTCGATGGGGAATGGGCTCAAACTTAAACAGGGCAAGTTCAGGTTAGATATAAGGAAGATGTTCTTTACAGTGAGAGTAGTGAGGCACTGAAATGGGTTGCCAAAAGAAGTGGTAAATTCTCCATCCCTGGCAGTGTTCAATGCCAGGTTGGACAGAGCCTTGGGTGACATGGTCCAGCGTAAGGCATCCTGCCCATGGCAGGGGGCTGGAACTAGATGATCTTAAGGTCCTTTCCAATCCGAACTATTCTACAGTTCCAACCCTTAGACTGAAAAACAACCGCAGCCTGTATTCATTTGTTGCAAAAGAGAGAGAATTACCTAAACACATTACTGCTTAAATCTGAAGTGACTATTCCCACTTTACTGTATCTATTCTTGTCTCTACTGCTGGAGCTTAACAGCCTGTGTGGATTAGTGATTGCTAGGTACTCCAGCCACTACAAACTCAATGTGTATTTCACAAACTGACAATGTCATTCCCAGAAATAACCACAATTAAACTCTGCAAAATATTTTGCTTTCTGATATGATCTTGCCCTAAGTATAGCAGCCATCAGCTTGCTTAAAATATGTTTAAATTGCAGGAAGATGGTGCATATTCTTGCTCTGGTTCTACTTTGGAAAACATGATTGATGCTTTGATATAACTGCTTCAGGGTTTTATTCAGATATTTGATTAAGACCTTTATATATCATTGAATAGGCTTTATTCTCATCTCTTTAAGACTTGAAATAACAGGGCAGACTAGGAGAGTCTCGTGCTTCCATTACTTCAGAAATCTTAGCATCTCTCATAGTGACACTCTTCCTCAGAAAAGCGAAAACATGATAGTGGCAAGTTCTGGTTTGACTGTTTGGGAAGAAAAATTATTGGAATATAACAAAAAAAAAAAAAAGAAAACACAGAAAGGGGGAAAAAGAGGAAAAAAAATTTTTCTTTGAATAGACAGCAATCTTCTAACCATGCTGTAAATGGATGTATCATTAATCTTTGCATGCTGCAGTCTGTGTAAATGGTGTTTACAAAGAGCACATGGAGCTTGCAGTGTCCACTGGAAGAATTAAAAGGGATGCCATTACCATGTGAGACTGAAAATTTCACCCATGTTTTAGTAATCTAAATTATAATTAATTTCTAAAATAAATCAGGCAGAATGTGGTTGATAAGATGATGCTGAAAATGTAAAGGGTTATCTTATTTTAAAAGTAAATTTGGACTTGAATAACTGTGATTTTAATGTGCAGCATAAAACCATCTGGACTACTGGAACGTATATCCAAATTTCTCTGAAGTTAAAGTTCTTGATCCTGAGTGTGCAGACTGCACAGGCTCTCTGCGGATGGCACAGCCCAATCTTTAACTTATGTTTCAACCTGTGTTAAATTTTTAATCCAGATTGGCACTAAAAGGAGCCATATAACATGCAGGAGTGTAAGAAGCCCACACAAAGGGAAGAGAGCAGAGGTGGTAAAGCATCCATATCTGCACTGAACTCCATGTGTGCTGTGCCTTTCAAGAATGCAACCCAGCATTCCTCAAAAGAGGATATTTAAAGCTTTTTTATTTTTTCCAGAGAAATGCTGCATGCAGTTTCACTGCTAGGCTGAGACACTAATTAGGATCTGCAGTTTCCAAACAGTCTCTTCCATGAAATGTTTCTCTTCTCTCTCTATAGTCCAAGCTTGCAAACAAAGAGGATTTTCTGGCTTCTCACCAATATAAAGCTAATTATAGACAGCTTGATAATGTCTGGCAATAATCTGATCAGCTGACTCCTAGTTCCCGGACAACCTTAATGGGATGAAATGGGAATATCAGAATGTCAGTACAGCTTTACAGCTAGTGGCTCTCGTTTATTACTCTCCAGGTACCAAAAATGCCTAAACATGCCCGTATGTTTCTGCTTGCAGGGAAACGTGTGGGAAATTAAAATCCAAACTGTACGACAGGTTGTCTCTCTCCATAGGGAGGGATTAATGCTAAATGAGGTGTGGATCCACAAGTGTTTGGAGAGCCCAAAGAAAGCCACCTTTTCCAAGCAGCTTTCCCCTTCTTCTCAGCCTGTTTCTCAGTTTGTAGATATCAGCTGATACTCCCATCCTGCCTGCTTGGCCGTGCTTTCCTTCCAGTATATAGCATGGTCTCCTTCAGTTCCCTGCTGCTCCAGAGTCCTTCATACCTATTCCAGAAGAAAGACCCTGACTCCATGTTCTAATTAGCTTTTCTAGGAGAGAGAGAGACTCTCTTTCTTCAGTAGTCACTGAAGTACAATGATGCTTCCACCATCATGCATGTGAAGAGATGATATCCAGCAGTTCTCAAAGGAGCTGCTGAGCCTGTGTGTCAGGCTTTTTTGTGGCTGACGGCCCACCCTGGGACTCTGCCTACTGCCATGCTTGGAGAGCACAGGGATGATAACAAAGAGATAAGTAACAGCTAATGTGAGCTGTCAGAACACATCAGTTTAAATTTAGTCTGTGATAGGTTGATCAATCTTGAAGACAAAGGAGAAACAGTAGACATTGCATATCTTGGCTTTTACACTACTCAAATGACAAATTTTAGTGACATTTTCTTAAGCAAATTGAAGGACCACAGTCTAAATGAACAGACTTAACTCTGTTAACAAAGTGAAAGACAATATTAAGTAGAGTTCTGCACTGATCTGTCCTAGGCCCCATGGTATTTGGTATTGTCAATAAAGACTAAAATGACAGACTGCAGACTGCCTCATCAATTTGCAGATAACACCAAGATGTGAGGAGCAGGTGTATGTTGGAAAACAGGTAGAATTCCAAAGAATCCCCACAAACTGGTCATGTCCCAATAAAAATAGGATGTAATTCAACAGGGGCAAGACAAATATTGCACAATTAGGCAGGAAAAAAAAGACCAAACAAAAAAACCACTGTGTAAGTACAGCAGGGAAACAGTTGGAGAGCGCAGAAAACAGATTATAAGGCCTCAAGAAAACAGTGAGAGAAGATAGGCTAACAGTGTTCATATATGTAAAAGAACAAAAAAACCCCAAACCCAACCCTGTAACACAAACAACAGTATATTCAGGATACAATCTGTTCTTCTTGTACTCTGGAAGTAAGAACAAGGCTTATGCTTCAGCTAGGAAGAACTTTCTAGCAGTGAAGCACTGAAATAAACCACTTGGGGAAGTTGTGAAGGATTCTAAGCTTTGCAATTGTTTAAAAACAGCTTAAACAAACGTTATCTGCAATATATCTTATCTGTACCTTTGAACCACACATGGGTATGGATGGAAGACTCTCAAATTGTTCAGAGGTGTTCAGCTCTGCAATTCTGTTATTGATTGTCCTGAAATACTCAGAGCATGAACAGTCCTAAACTCTCCTTGACGGCTAGCATTTAGTGCTAATTCCTATCTGAAAGTCCTGTTGGAGGACACCGGAGCAAGATCCTGGCCAGACATGTGGATATGTAAGCATTTAAGTGACAGCAACCATGAATGATTTCCACCTTTGCTATGTGTTTATGTTCCTGTATTGCAGACTCTTCTAATTTACAGGAGTGCAGCTCTTTAGAAGTGTTCATTATTTTTAAATTATTATTTCTTAAGCTAATTTAAAGCAAATTTGTGGTGATTTATGCCTTTTTTTTATTGTTTTTGGGGGGTGTCATAAACCAGTAATATAATATTGCAGTTTTTCTTCAGAGGAACAAAGCTTTACAAAGTAAGAAATTTCAGCAAACTTTTCATGTGATGCTCATAGCTTCTGTTTTGAAAGAGTATTTTGACCAACCAGTTCCTGTAGTTACTTGTCCTTTAAATCAAAACCAAAATTACTGAAAATTCTCAGCTATGGTTCTATTAAAGAAGTAGTTAAAACTTATGTGTCAAGCAAATAAGAATTGTTTGCAGAAGACCAAATCAGCCCCCAGCTGTGTACCAGCAAGTCTTCATTCTACCAAAATCAAGAGTTGAAGGTGGATCTGATAGCAGCCTTCCAATATCTGAAGGGGGCCTACAAGGATGCTGGAGAGGGACTCTTCATCAGGGATTGTAGTGATTGGACAAGGGGTAATGGGTTTAAACTCAGATCTAGGGAAGAAGTTCTTTATTGTGAGGGTGGTGAGACACTGGAACACGTTACCCAAGGAAGCTGCGAATGCTCCATCCCTGACAGTGTTCAGGGGCAAGCTGGATGGAGTCTTGGGTGAGATGGTTTAGTGGGAGGTGTCTCTGCCCATGGCAGGGGACTTACGACTAAATGATATTAAGGTCCTTCCAACCCTAACCATTCTATGATTCTATGATCTTCATATTGTATTGCCTAATCTCCTCTGATTTTCCCAGCCAGAAGAGTAGGAGTGAAGTCCTAGCAAAGCACTGGTAGAGCAACAGCTTCAGTCAGCTTTCAACTGCTAGATCATTTTGATTCTATAATAGCCATAAATACTAGCTCCTTCTGAAGCCACATTAGAAGAGATGTAAGTCTCTTCTGTTTGTTTTTGCCAAGGCTGTTACTGTTGATCTGCCAGGTTAAATCCCCTGGAAGTTTTCTCCTCTCTGACTTTATATTTATCTAATAATCTTTGACCTGTCTCTACCTTTAAAATCAGTACTCATGTAGTCCAGTCTAGTCCAGCCAATATGACTTCAGACATGCTTTGCCTTCAGACCTACTGTTCCAGTTGCTATTTATTCTACTACCTTTTTCTCCCTATTTGCTTTTGTTCACTTTGTGTTGCTTTACTCTCTCACTGTGGCACCTGATCTACATCGTAACCTTTCCTCCTCTGGTCTCCTGTTGCTGTTGACACCCACTGGGGAAATACTGAGTTGTTTCCACAGGGGAAAAGTACATAGAATTTTATCAGAGATCAGCAACATCAGATGGTAACAACCATCTGGTCGGTGCCTGGAGTTCAACAGCAATCCATCTCTAACAAGGGCTATCAAATATTTTATTATTCTTACTAGAACATATTACACAATAAAATTAAAGTCTTAATGGATTGTTGGGTTTTTTTTTAAACCAATCTGAGACAAGAGGTGATTAAATAGGGAGAAGCTTTGGAGTAAGTGATGGATTGCAAGCTGCCTTCTCTACTGAAGGGTAAAGAATCCTCTGCTCAATGGTTCAAACAACTGACAGCAGGACTATGACATGCAGCTGGAACAGCTTGAAGGCTCTCAAATGAAGTCACTGATGATTATGCATGTCACAACTGCCTCAAGCTTGGCTTACTGCAGCATGTCCAATTTGGAATGAAAGCTAGCACTTCATCCTGTACCACAAACAAGGCATGATGACATGGCTGCATGACATCTGTGTGCTGTGCCCTGTGGTGGTTCACAGTTCACCCAGGACACATGAAAGAGCTGACAATTGCAGAGTCTGCTTAAGAGTGGGGAGCAGGCTGCCTCTGAGCCACCTCCTTGTGTATTCATACCATGTATAACTGATCGGAACTGAGATGCTTTTGGTTTTCCCTTGAACCTTGCCAGATGAGGCTTTTCAGCTAGGGAAGATGGTCAAATGGCAAGAAGGGACATTTCTGTCATTAAAATAGTAACACATTCATGTGCTTTACCCACATCCAGCGTAGCCCCAAGCCTTTCCATTTTAATGATGCTTTGAGAAAGAGAGAAACCTTTATGGCCTCTTGTGGGAGGGATGGAGAGAACAACTGGCAGAATCCAAGAGCAAGAGGATGCTCAAGTCAACTGTTGTCTATCTAATTGAAGAGACATAGCTACAAAACAAAGTTCTCAACTTCATTTTCTTTAAATAAATTCACTAAACAAACTTACAGAAATGAGTGGTTTGTCAGGAACAGCGCCAGTTGACCCTGGCTGTGTCAGGCTGTAGCACCTGGCTGAGCTTTGACAGATGATGTAAAGTGAGCTTAAGCATCACCCTTCCATTTAGATGGGCCTCTAGCGTTCTTACCTCTTTGCTGCCTTCCATTTGTACCTTATAAACTTAGTACCATCGAGACATCTGTCTCTCAAATCTAGTTGGCCAACAGGTTTGAAAGTTATTGAGCCAGGACTGACAGCCCACAGGAAACATACGTGTCATGACTAATTTCCTTTGGAAATCAGGCTGAAAAAGAATAAACTAAAAACCAGAGGGATGATTCAGTATATTATTTGCTTGAAAAAGTTAGGGGTTGAACTGCAGGAGCAAAAGCCAGTTCTCTAATAAGATATCTTCTCTTTAATATAAACTGTGGCAAAGTGCTTCAGGTAAAGATCTCTGATCATTCGCAAATCCATCACAAACCATGTCAGTGCAATGCATTGCTGGAGGTGCAAGAATTCTAGGCTGCACCTATGTGTGATTTGGAGTACACGGAGGGTAACTTCCACCCCAAGTAGAAAGCTTGTTTCCAGGCACCAGGAACACCAGAATCAATGCACTGAATCAGGCCACTAATAAAATTCCTTCTTTTTGACTCCTTTGCAGTTCAGCTAGGGAAGGTGAAAAAACAGTATACTATGTGGTGGCTAAAGAAGCTGAAATGGGTTGCCCTAACAAGCATATTGATGAGCTCACTAGTAGAATACCTCAGGAATTAAATTCAGAATTGAGCTTGTTTAATGTTTTGTTAATACCCCAGTGTAAAAGTAGGGGTGCCCTACTGACTGTGAAGTTGGAAGGTACTGTCAAAAGGGACAAGAACAACAATGTGATTAAAAAAAGCACTACATCGGTTAGTACACAGCAGTAAATTTACCTGGGATGGAAGTTGGTAATCCAAATTTAAGACCATGCTCTTTGGGACTACTAAGACTTTTTGCTAGATTGTGAGCTCATGAGCTGGAGATAGCCAAAGAGGAAAAGGATGTGAATATGCTTGCTGATCACAGGATGCTTGAGTCATTTATGTGACATGGCCATGGAAATGAAAATCCCAGAGAAGTTTATTCTTAAATCCAAACCAGTTAGCAGTGGTTATCAAGCATGAAAATGTAATATTTGCTTTACAGTTCTTATCCTGCCTAATACAGCAGTGAATGTTCTGATTAGTTATGTGTCTAAGCCTTCTTTTCTAACCTTATTAGGTTCTTTAATGCCATGACACCTTCTGGCACTGTACTCTCAAGTTAATCAGCCCTGAGTTTTAAAAATTATTTTGTATTAATCTATTAATTTAATTTACCTCCACCACCACTTATGAGCAAAGCTCCTGAGCTGCCTCAGTTTGAGCTCTGTCACAATAGAGAATGTAAAAAGGAAAAGGAATGCATTTTCTTTGTACTTCCAATATAGGTATCTATAGCACAATATCATGTGCTGTTCTGGTTTCCTTGCAACATGAATGCACTATCATGCCTTAAGCAATTAATCACTGTAAAGCATTTAAGAGGATAGTAATCTAGGATTTGAATTAGGCTAGTATTAAAAAACATGGTGACAAAAGGAGTTGAGGCTTAACTTTGCATCATGCTGTTTGATGAGAGAATCATTGCTACAGGCATTGGGCAGAGATTCTGATTTGGTTCTTTTTGAAACAATAGACAAGAAAAAAGGTGCCTTTGCAGAACAAAGGCTAGGGCTGACTTATCATGGCTTTCCAGAGCAACATAACAGGCTCCTTCCCTCATCCTTGCTTCTGCAAGATCAACTGCGTATGGTGATGACCTCCCCAGGCAGCTCCTGTTTGGGAAAGGCTACCGTCATTCCATGGATTTGTTGTCTGAAAGAGTGGATAAAATATAATTCTGCCCTCTCCCTCCCTAGGAGCAGGAGATTGGGCAGACCGAATTCTCACAGCTTCTTCCCTGCTGCTGGTTGAAAGATCTTTCTTTATATCATAAAGTTGCTTTCCATATCAGGGTGAATTTGTGGATTAGATGCTAGCTGTAGGGGTAGCACAGCCCACACATCAGCCCAGGAATAGCCAAAGGAAGCACTAAAGGTCTGACATAAATGTTGAGTCCCAGACACTTTCTCTGTTTTTAATTTGCTTCCAGGAGTAAATTTCCTCTCCTACTCACTATACCAGGGAATGTGGGAAGGATACCCTGCTGCTTGTTTTGTATTCTCCTCTCCATCTGCTTCAGGTAGAAGTAAACAGCTCTGCTGCTCTTAGTTGAGAGTTAAGTCTTTCCAGTTGGAAAAGACCTAGAATAAGCAGCATCCAACTGGGCTGACCTGAAGTGAGGCTAAGCCTTACAGATGCATCAGATCAGTAGCACGTTTCCACCACTACCAGATTAGGTTCTCCCTGAACCCTCCTGCCTTACACAATAAGGTGACTTACAGCAAGGTACATAGCTCATTTGAGTGTCCTTGAGTAGGAAGTGAGTTGTTTAGATGTCTCTGATGTGGCCAGGCCAGAATAACACCAGAGGTGTGAAAACTGATAGCTGTAATCAGGCCATCACAGGAGCTTTCTAATGAAAATTTGGGAGTTTGTTGGCTCTTTGCTGGCTGACCCAGGTGCTCCTTTCCAGCAGCTCCCAAGCAACTAGATCGACAGCTAGATTAGCAGAGTTTTGCTGCCTGCCACTCTGATTTGAAAGGACTTGCTGTTGCCATCGATGCAGAACAATCTACATGACAGCCCCCTAAGCTGGCAGCAAGTAAGTGCAATGGGCAGTGCTGCTACTAAAGGCAGAAAAGGAATACTGAACAGTGGCTAGAAAAGTATTTGCTTTAGTAGGGCAGAGATTTGACCTGTCAAACATGGATATGTTGGAGAAGGAAAAATGTTGTAGCCTTGCAATGAACAATCAGTGTCCCACATCCTGAAAGGCTTATATGGCAGTGTAAGAATGGTGTTCTTTCCACCTGGGGACATTTACAGAGTTGCAGTTCCTGTCTTGTTGATGGTACACATGAGTGAATAGGATGGAGATGTCATGATAGTCAGTAGCCTGGGACACGGGACTTACCAAGCAATCCCTGGTTCTTTGGCCAACAGATCCACAACTACTAGAGCCACAAACACCATGAGATTGTTTGTTTCCCACCCTTCAATTCCTGTTGGGAGGCTGCTGCAGAACAATTTAGGGATGGTGACTTACACATGGCTTTCAGGATTAGTATATGGTGTTGTGATGTGCAAAGCTGTGATCATGGCTACACAGGACAAACAAGTGTTAAAATTCATGCCCCTGATCAGGGAAGTTGGTAATTTTACCAAGATGAGTGACAAATAATGTGAAGATATGGAATATAGTCACATGCTTGAACATATACATGCTGGTTTAGAGAGGTGCTCCTCCTCATTAAACAGGTAAACAACACCAATGGATTGGCTTCCTGCAGGTGTCACAGACAGAGATGGCCCTTGAGGAGAGCCAGGAAGAGAGAAAAGGTCCAACCTGCACGAATATACTATAGGCAAAATCAGCTCAAAATAATCAGGCACAACAAGGTGCTGTGGCACAGAATATGAGAACAAAGGGGAAGAGAACACCTTACTAGAAGAACAGAAATAGGGGAAGTCTGTAAAGGGACAAAACTTCGGGAGGTCAGGAAGTCTAACTATGTGCATTGCAACTGGAAGAGCAAGTACAGGAATTTGAAGAGTAAAGTCACAGACTGCATAAGCAGCCTTGCATCCTAAGCTGAGAAATATGATGGGAGAACAGGGTACATGGGACAAAGCCAAGGAGAAGCAGATGGTGCTATCCAGCCTATGAGCCTCAGGGTGATAGTGTGTCAAGAATTTTGGAGAGTGGGGAGAATTAAGTGGATTTTGAAGCTAAGAGCATGACATTAGCTATTGCCTATGGATAGTAACAGATGAGGTCTGGCACATCAAGTTATGACAGCTAAAGATCACAGCTCCCAGCTGGCACTTCTGCATTGGGTTATCACAGAGAGAAAATGTGACTGTGCCCAATTAATTTCCATGAATTGTTTTAGTATTGTTTCTAATGCTGTCCTAAAATCCAAACATCTATGTTAAGACAGACTTATTTGCTCCTACGCTTTCAATGGTAGGCATTCGCAGCTGCCTTGGTAAGTATATAAGATCAGCATCTTACCACCACCTCCCAGCCTCACACAGGTGAGCATTCTCCAGCTAAAGTTACCTTCAGTAATTCCAGCAAAGCTTCCAGAAACTGACTCTACAACCTTTGTTAAAGAGAACAGAATAGTAACGCTCCATGCCATCACAAGATTTACCTGCATTCATCGATCAATGTCCTAAGCTGTTTCCTATCCAAGATGCAGTGCAGGAATGAACAAAATGAGACAGATTCCTGAGCAGCCATTAGTAGCAACTTTCTAATTAATGACAGTTAATATTGACTCTTTTTCAGAGCATTTTTAGCTCTATTTTACTCTATTGTATTAGGCTGATATGGTCGCCTGAGTAAGCTGGAAACAAGATTTTTAAGAGTAATCTTCCTTCTGTATCATTTTCTCACCCATGAAATAAAAGGGAAGAATATAAATAGACAGTAAATTACCTCAAAACTTCATTATGTATTTTCGCTCTTTCTTCAGTTTGTTACCTCAGTCTCACAGTCTTTTGTTTGTTGTTTTCTGTGGGATGGCACAATGACAAGAAGAAACTGGGCTCTGGCAACATTTAGACCTCCCCTTTTATTTCTACTGTTTACTTTTACTGTTCCTTTCCTCACAGCAGCGTCTTTAACAGGCATGCATTAGATCTCATCCTAAAATCCTAATGTGAAAACTTCTGATGCTCCTCCCTTCTCAGAGCACCTGTGTCCCTGCTCAGAGGACACTGATGAGGAACCAGAGATGTACTGCTGAACTGGCAAGCAGTTCTAGGAGAAAGGCTAGAGAAAACAGGTCTGGAGTTGGGTTAGAAATTCCTGTATCTGAGGCCAAGTGAGCAGCAAGAGGAGAAGGATGCTCCACCTGCTGAACCATGCAGAGATGGCCCAGCTCCCAGGAAAGGAGGTAACCGTGAAACTCATGACCGTATTTCACAATAGACTAGGAACCAGCTTTGACTTTGTTTTTTTTTTGAATCAGCTGAACCATCTTCAGCATAGCACTGATGAAAACTTGTGTAAGAACGTGTGAGTCGTTGTGGACTTTTGCTGGATGACACTCTAGGACAGCATTTCAGAAGAGGATGGAGCAAAGCTGGCAGCACATGGTGGCACGGAACTCTCAGAAAACATATCACCATTCTCAAGGTGGAGAACAACCAGTACTCTTTAGTTAAACAAATTAACCATTGCTCTGGTCTTGAAGAAGCCTTGTGATTTTTGGTATCTCTGCTCCATCTCCCATGGTAAGCTGTAGCTAGACTTGGATGGATCTCAGCTCAGACTGCAACTCCTCTCAGTGGTCTGGCTAAGGGGATCTGTACCTTCTCAGTGCTGTGTTTTATTTCAGGCAAATGGTGACAAGGTCAGCTGGGACAGGCTTCTCCTCATGCAAAGGGGATTTAACATGTGGTAGAAGTGGCTGCAAAAAAACCCCACCAGAGCCTCAAGTTTTGAAGATGCTTGGGAAGAACAGTGATGTATATAGAGGAAAACACATCTCCTGCTTCCATAAGGGAGACATTATCGGACATGTATCACTTAAACCAAGTTTGGTGGCAACTTGACATGCTTTCTCTTCATCCCTCTTCCTACCCTAGCATCTGGATGTATTTCCAACCTATCCTCCCGATGTACCAGAAACCCCCTCAACAGGGAGAATTTTGGTCTTCAAAATAAAAGGGAGTAGGTAAATATTGAGTATTTCTAAAGAGTCGTTCATGACAATGACTCTTCAAATCCCACTTTTTTCTTAAGTACATCAGGGTTCAGGCCTATCCCTAAAAAAACCACACATAGTTATCTGTGTTTATTCTCTGCTGCAGTGTCACCTACCAGGAGCAGTAATTGCATCAGACCTGTAAAACAAGATACTACCATGCACTCTGGGTGACCAGTGTTGGGAAACTCCTCCCCTCAATCCATGAAACCACAGACCTACTCTGTTTGCTACTGTCTTTCTTTCTCACTGCACAGCATCATTACAGAGGGTGTTTTTTGTTGATGCAGCACATAAAAAAAACCCTTCACATCAAGCAACAATCTAAGGCTGCTTTAACACCCACAGAACCATGTGTCCTGGTAGAGTCTGTACTTGTTAACGGCTATATACTGGGACAGCATTTTAGCAGAGACTCCTTGTGAGGAGTCCTAGTGGATGGTCAGTGGAGATAAGTTTTACCAGCTGTTCTCATGTTTAGTTACATTTTTGTTTGTATTAAGTGTTATAAGTATTTTTACTTGGATTTTGCAGTGAGATTGCTCACCAAAGTCCGTGCAACTGGTGATGGCTGGGAGCTAGAGACCAGGGGTGCTTATGAGGTTCCTACAGTGATGGAAATGACATGTTTTGTGGGACTGTCACGATGATCTTCACATAGTCATGAATGGTACCAGTGCACATTTCTGCCAGTGTAGGAGGCCAAACCTCATTATCCAGTGTAAGATGCATCTTGCATGGCTACATTTTTAAATACTCTGTGCAGGTTATATGTGCCCTTCTGCCAAGACTCCTTCAGTAATGTGTTTATATCCCCATTCAGGTGTGTTTAGTTCAGTACACTAAACACACCTGAATGAGGATATAAACACATTTCATTTACATTCATGTATTTAACAAAGCCTTTCAGTAACCCCAAGAAGTTGTAAGTGCAGACATATAAACTGAGGTTTGAAGAATGGAAATATCTGGTGAAGGTAATACATCTGGTTAGCACAGAAGAGGAAGATTAGAAATACAGATTCGCTAGCACCACTCCTGATCTCCTGTTCTGCCTCTGGTTCTGTTTCTCCTGCCAGGATTAGCTCTTGCATTTCTGCCTACTTAGGAAAACCAACAAAGGTTTGCTTATCACACTGCAACATTCCTTCATGAGAAAAGGTTAAAACTATGCTTACTCTTAGCATTTTGCTGCTTCGGAACGGCTAGGACTTGTTTTTCTCTGCAGAGCAGACATACCCCTTTTGACCCCGTAAACTTTTAGACAGTACTGCTGGAATAAAATAACCATTGTGTGTCACAAGAGTAATGGTTGCATTTGTAGTAGGTAAATAATCCCTACCTGCATGCATTATATAAAGTATTTAAGCTTAATCTAGACCAAAGATACTGTAGGAGTGGAAAGGCAACTAAGACCTGAGGGATATTTGGCCAGTTGCTTTTCTGCAGGCATTTTTTATACATTCATCTTCTTTAGAAAGAATGTGTTTGGGGAAAACCCAGTTGAATGCACCATCAGGATGAGACTGCGGTCCCTGTTCTTTATTTTTCAATAGGGCTGAATGAGGGAAAAAGAGGTCAAGTGACTTCCTCAAGGTCAGAGACCATCAGTTAGTGAGTCATAAAGAAAGGACTGTTTGCCTTACAACCCTGTATTCATTCTGCAAGGCTCTATGCTGCTAGTAGGCTTTGTCTTTGCCTACCCTAGCAATTTCTGGGAGCCTTGAGCATGCTGCTGCTCTTGCCTCTGGTGACATTTATCGGAGATACTTGTGATAAGACGAAGGGGTATCAGCAGGCCCGTATAAGAACATGGTAGCACTGGATTTTGCAGATGTGAGGGCAAGTTCCTTTGAGGCAAAACTCTTGGAGCTTAAACTGAAGCCCAGCTGAGTGCAAGAAATGGGAGCAGTACTGCCAATGGCAAGCAGTTAAAATCCTGATTTAAAATGTAAAACTAAAAATAAAATCATGAGAACTTAAAACCCAGCTGATCTGGGATCCTTTGAAATAGGCTAAATAGGTTAGGTTTGGGGGTGCCACTCAGCTCCACAACAGAGGACCTCAGAAAACACACTGAGTACTGTGGGGCTCTAATTAAAGACAAGAGCTGGTCACCCTACCTCATGGTAAGAGAACTGCCTGCTGAAGATGCTCTACAAAAGAAGCAGAGCTAAAAGCCAATCTGTGAGCAGGTTTGTGCCTAAATTTACATTCTGCGAGGCAATACAGGCACTGACAACAGTTTACTGTTTGCCCACATGTTCTTACTCATATAATCAGTCAGATTAAAACAAAAAACAACCCCAGCCTTCACCCAGAAGATTGCCCCAAATCCCCTTTGGGTGTATATTTCTCACCGACTTCTTTGGCTGAATGCATATTTACCTAAATATAGTTGATGCCCTCCTCTGACTGGTATGCTGCATCTAAACAAGTGTATGTGTGTGTGTGGGGGTGCGCTCATCTGTATTAGTAACACAAAACATCTCTGACAGGTCGATGTGTGGTGGCCACAGGAAAAATGACAGTTCAAAAGCAAGGTGGGCTTCTTAAATGCTAAGCTTAGAGAGTAAGTGGAGGTGCTAAAAGAACTTGATAACAAGGACACTCAGATGACAGCTGCTAATGCTACTGGGTGTATGTCAGAGCTAAGGGAAAACTGCTTTCTCTAGAATTAACATGTAGGGCTGCTATGCTAGTTGCACTATGCAGATTTATTTATTTCAAAACCAGCTCTAGGCACCCATTCAGCGTTGAGAAGCAAAACCCCCTGTGTCTCCTTTCTTACTCATGACAAATAACACTGATTTCAACCCTAACAGTATGCGTTGGTGCCCCTGCCCACTGGGTGAAGAAACAGGCGGCTTCTGCTGCACCACGCTTAGAAAGTAAAGTCCCACTGCTGCTCCTCTTGAAATTGCCATTAGAAAGGCATACTAATTATTGTGACATTTCTGGGAAAACTCCCTCCCCTTCTTCCCTTCAGACATGCATTCGTAGGTGCTCCTGCTAGAATAGGAGCCCTGGGACTGGGCTAGGAGTAGCAATACTGCAATTCCAGCTTAACTGCACACCCTTCTCCATCATACAGGGCATTTTTCCAACATTGCTTGCAGACAGCCCAGCAGACACACACGAAGCTACGCATTTCTGAGACAAATGCCATTCTCTGCTCGGTGCGTGCCATCTACTGAAAACATGCGACAACTGCCTGTGCAGAATGACAGCTTGACCTGCTGTGAGGTTATCCCAGGAAAAGCACTGCTTGCAACTCCAGGGTTAATTATGCTCATCTCCTCCTGTGTTCACACTGGTTAAATTTAGGGAAAAATCTGTTCAAATCTAGGTTAAAGATGGAGCACGTTTCTCACACTGACAACATCCAATACAACCAACAGCAAAAAAAAAAATACCCCATACACACCCAGTATGGTAAGAAGATGAGCTGGATAATGACCATGGCACAGGACAACTTCAGCAGCAGGAGCAGACACATTCCTAGCTAATGGAACCTGTGTACTCAGGAGAAAGTACCACAGAAACAAATGCCATCCCTCCTCCTTCATTTACCTTCTCCCTACCACATCTCATTTGTATCTGGCAGAGGTATTGCCTGTAAGTACTTCTTCAAGCCCAGGAACTCGCCAAGCTGTATTGTTCAGAATATTATAGGCTCTTTGCATAACCCTGTACAAACTAAATGATCCTTGCCAAATATAATGGATTTTAATAAACTCGTGAACAGAAATTCGGAGAGAGACAAAATTACAGCTTTGCAATTATGGTATCTCTCTGGAATCTCACCCGCCTCTCCCTCCATGCCATTTCAACAGGCTTTTGAAGGAAGAGTATTAGAAAACATGATGAAAGGGAGCTAAGTTGTGTCCCCCATTACACCTCAAAAGACATATCAAGTACAACAGAGTGGCATGGATTAAGACAAGAGAAGCTGCTGGCTTGGTGTTTTAAACCATTTGCTTTATTCTGCACCTATTTTTTAGCACTAGACAACAGGAAACAAAGCTAACCAACTCTGTCTAGAAGCCCAAAAGCCAAGTGATGGTGTCTGCTGAGACACTAACATCCTGATTTTCACTATTTTTTCCCCCAAGGATATAAAGGGTAATGAGTGACCTGTCATCCTTCTGGAAAACAACAGAGCTTTATTAAGGTTGACATTTTGTGCACCTTGCCCAGGTTATGAATGCTCTCCTCCCTGCACACACCTAGGCATGAGTTCTTGTTTCAGAGATGCTTTCAGGCTTGGAAAGAAAAAAATCTACGAGCTGCTAGGGACCAAAAATAACCTCTGATCCTGCAGTTCTTGCTTGGGCAAAGCCCCTTGAAGTCAACAGGAGTCCTGTCTTTGTAAGGACTTCAGAATTCGACTACAAAGTAGTTAACCCCCACACCGCTCCCCTCCATCTTCCTGCAGTGCTTGTTCTGAACAGATAGCAGGGAGCAAAGGGAGAGATGATCAAATGTCTACTAACCACAGTGATGACTGGTAGCTAGCGTGAAGCCAGGACTATATTTGCTTTCAACTTTCATGGCTAAGAGGGGAAAAAAAATCTTTTTATATCTAGTACTATTTGGAGCTACTGCAGTGGCGCCCAAACCCTTCCCCTTCCTTACATCAGATGTGGTAGAAGGAGTCTTCCCTCCCTGTAATACTGTTAATTACAGGCACCCAAACGGGAGCTGTGGTGCAGGCACTGAAGGACATCTCGGGCTGAGGATAAAACGCAGCCCGCAATCTCGGCCGACCCACGAGCCACAATTTCTTAAGTCTGAGCGTCCCACGGCCGCGCGGTGTTCGCCCCATCACCTGCGGCCGGGGCAGGGCACAGGGACCGACCCGTGGGGAAGGGCGGGAGCCGAGCCTCGAGCCTGAGCCCCCCACCCAGCCAACACCACCTGGGGCAGCGGGCACCGGGGCGGGCACGGGCAGCCCTCCCGCGCCCGGCGTGAGAGCAGCGATGAAAATGGAAGGCAGGGGAAGGAAAGGAGATGAAATGAGAAGTGAGGCAGCGCTGCTCTGCGGAGGGGAAGGGAGGGCTGCCGGCGAAGGTGTGCGGTACCCGCCGCCCCTCTCCCAACGGCCCCGCTGACCTGCCAGGCTGTTGTAGCAGTCAACCTCGATGGCCTCCACCGCCTGCCGCTGCTCCTCGCTGAGCCCGGCAGCGGCGGCAGCGGAGGGAGGGCGCTGCCCGGGCGGCTCCTGGCTCAGCAGCAGCAGCAGAGCCTTGAGCTCCAGGAGGGCGCGGTGGTACTTGCCGATGGCCTCCCGGAATTTCTTGTCCTTGTAGCACTGCGCCCCTTCGCTCTTGAAATCCAGCGCCCTCCCGATGAGCTCTCCCGGCTCCGCGCTGCCCGCCGCCGCCGCCCGCGGCTGGGCTCC